>JAPSGF010000192.1:89745-120654 GCA_035772895.1 Perdix hodgsoniae
GAAAGGAAAGGAAAGGAAAGGAAAGGAAAGGAAAGGAAAGGAAAGGAGAAAAGATCCTGTATTTAAAGTAAAAGCAGAGAGATGTGATAAAAAGGATGCTCTGGGATGGATGGATGGATGTGCTGTGTGGGTGGAGGGTGCTGAAAGGGCACTTGAAGCTCCCTGGGAGCTATCAGGTGCTGTGAGGGTGTAATGACCCCCAGGGGAAGCAGATTTCCTCAGCTCCCTGCCTTGCAGTACTTTCCCAACCCTGCTGTGGGTAGGATAAGACCGTGCAAATACAGGGTATTATCCCCTCAGGAGGCCTGGGTGCCTGCTCTGGAAATGTGCTTTGCTTACCACGTAGATATTGATAAGATTTGAGAGTCTTCCTACTTTTTAAAATTTTTTTTTAATGATTCTGTTGGTAATGACACCAAATTTCTGACCCCGAATGCTGACACAGCCCACCCAGTCCAGTGCATTCGGAGAGCAGTGCATGGGCTGTGGCTGTAGGACATGTGTGCCCGTGATTCCGTGTGATTCTGTGAGCCCCATGAGCCCCATCCAGAGGCAGCACCTCCCCTGGGCCCAAGGTGTCTGGGCGCTAAGCTTGGCCCAAACCCAAAGCAGAAAGTTGGCTATCCTCACTGAAACCCTCTCTGTTTATTAGAGAGCCTTTGGATGTACTTGATATCTGTATAAATATCCCGTCCCTGCTCTTGGCCACAGCTGAGGAACTCCTTATGTTTCCAACCGCACGTCTGCCTTCGCAAAACCACCCATCCTCATGTGCTGGGGGTCCGAAAGTTGCTGGGACGGGGATGACTGGTGGAATCACAGAGTCACATAATCACTCAGGATGGAAAAGAACCCAAAGACCACCATGTCCAACCCCAACCCATCCCACCATGCCCATTAACCACATCCCTCAGTGACACATTTGCCCTATTCTTGTACGAAGGTGACTCCCCCACCTCCCTGGGCAGTCAGTGCCAATGCATCATCACGCTTTTAGAGAAGAAATTTTTACCTAATATCCAATCTGAAATCTTCTGGCACGGCCACTGGCACTGCTGGAGGAGATCTGATTGAATTTTAGAGTTCTCTTAGCATGTAGTCACAATCACAGCTTCTGTGATTGAGTCGTTTCTCCCCAAATAAGTAAATTAACTCTAATGCCCTTATTTGCTGTCAACCTTGTGAAACATAATAAGAGCCAGATGTCTCTTCCTTAACATGATGTACTGTAGAAGTTTGATAGATTATTTTTTCCAGACTTCATGAAAGTGATCTTGCGTTCTTCTTATTTCTTCTGGCGAATTCATTGCAGCACCTGTTGAAATGTTCAAGTGTATTAATAAGGAAAAACCTGGTGCCACTTGGGTGCAAATCTCGTGCAGCGACAGCTATGGAGAGGGGGGATTTCAATTCAGCAGGGTGCAGGGTCATACTGGATGCAGCTCTGAGCATGTGATGGAACTGTGGCTGCCCCTGTTCACTGCAGAGGAGTGGGACCAGATGGCCTTTAGAGGTCCCTTCCAGCTCAAACTGTTCCATGATTCTGTCCCTAAGAGGAATCACCCAGGATTGTCACTGCATCCCCGGGGGTGGAGCGGTGGGGCTCTGGGCATGGGATGCAGGCAGTCCCATGGTGCGGTTGGCAGGAGCTCGAGCATTTGCTGTTTGTTTGTTCTCTGGGAAATGAAAGGAGCCTGTTCTTCAGCTCTGTCCCTCTGAGTTACAGGACTCGCCTGTTGTGTCGTTTTGACGTCCGATCAAGCCAAATATTGTTTTTAAGGAAATAGTTTTTTTCCCTGGCTGGGGTGATAACACAGTCATGATGTTTGGATGAGGTTTCCAGTGAAGCAGTTTGGGTGTTCATGTCATTTACTGAGAGTCAGGCCAGTTCCTCATCCAAAATCATAATAAACAGGCAACACATACCGCATAGCTGTTCTCCTGAGCTCAAGCAGCATCCATTCAGGCACTCTTCTTCAATAACTCATCCGTGCATGGCATGCACTGTGGGGTCAGTTGCTTTGCCCACATCTCCTGGATAATGCTCCAATTCATACGTGCATGGGCATAGCGTGAAATGCAAGGAAATGGGCAGAACAAGGCCACTGATGTTCATGGTTTGGATCTGACAGTGCTTCCTATGGTTATATATCATAGGCGTTGCCAGAGGGTGGGGAGATGTCCCTGTTCTGTGCCACCAACGTGGCATTTTAGGGGTGTTTGGATATGGAGAAGAGCCCAGATTCAGCAGCTGTTTTGAGATCAGCTGGTGCTATAAGACAAAGCCAACCTTACGTCTGGATCGATGTGAATCCTCTCCCTCCTCCTATTGCTCCAAGAGCAGAAACCAGGCTGCTGGTAGGGTTTCAGGCTCCTGATTTGTACAAATCATGTAAAGCCGATGACTGTGTCAGATGGCATTACGGTAAGCCTGATTTTTCAGCGTGCTGCTATTTCCCTGCAGCCCTAACTCCAGCAAGCCAACCTCCTACAGTAGGAAGGAAAAAAAAAAAAAGAAAAAAAAAGGAACAAAACAGGACATGACAAGTAGAGCTATCTCAGTGGTACTGCAGAGGCAGTAGGGGTGTAACCCAGTGAAGAAAGACGCAGCCCTCCAGCCAGCTGTGCACAACAGCACGAGATGTCAAACCAATTTGTACCGTAACCCCACGCGGGTCCGACGCATCGTCCTCCTGTCCAGGAGCATTAGTGGGAATGGGTTGTTTTAAGCTATGACCCCTTCGCTCGGCACATGCTACTGTCTTACTTGAACCATGCGGAGGTCCATCCATGCCCGTGGCTTTTAAACACAACATTTATTATCCTTAGCCCCCAGATTACGGGGATCCTCCGATGGCCGCGGACAGCCCAGAGCACACACACGACATCTGGTTTTCATGTTCAATCTCATCCCTTTTGCTTCGCCGTGAGGGAAGGCTCAAGTGACAACAGAACAATGCTCGCCCTGCAGACTGACTAATTAGGCTGCATCTGGAGCTAATTAAATGTGGAGTCGCCTGCAAGGAGAGTACTCTCCTTATCATACCAGCAGCAGGGGCGAGACAGAAGAAAAATCACTGATGATATGGCTCATTTTCTTGCAAGCGATTTAAACGAGGCAACGGAGCGGACGGGCAATTTTCCCTTAGAAGAAATAGGAGCAGCATTGATCCCAGGATGATGGAGCGGGTTTTGGGGGAGCTGGAGATGTTTCAAACAATTAGATGAGGTCATGTTTGAATCGTTGCTTCAGTGCATAATGTATGGACACAAAGATACCTCTTCGGCATTGATATCATTTAATATTCCACTTTCTGATACTCGGTGGCACATGTAATTAAAGTGAGCTGACCTTTACCGGATGAAATATGTTCTGATTTCTTTCTTTCTTTCTTTCTTTTAACTATGAAAAGGAGTTTTTATTACTAAATACTCTAATCTTAGCTCTATACATCCAAAGTGGGGAGAAATATGGTTTCCATTGCTCTATCAGTCACTAATTAGTATAAGGCTGAACATTTTTTAATAGCTGGACAGTTTTATTTTGTGACCTTGGGAAGCAAACTAATTCTGAAGGATGCAGAGAAGCACATGGGTGTAAACACAAAGTATGAGGGTTTATTTTTTATGCCCAAATTGTTCATCATAACACTTGAAATGTTAATAAAGGGAACAAAACCCTCCAACTTCTGGAGATAAATTTGTCATGGTTTGGTTCAAGAGCAGTAAATTATTTTCAGATCCATTTTAGTTCTTCTTTTCTGGCCTGGAATCATTTGGCTGTCAGGATGGACAATGGTTTCGATGCAGAGTTTTATCCCATTGAGCTTTCTGAACAGATGTTTTATCTGAGGAGAAGCCACCGCCAAGGCACCGTGCGCAGCCCCACTTTCTCCAGTCTTGCTGCTGTTACCAAACCCGGACAAATTTGGTCACTTATGGTGAAATGAGCATAGGATTTGCTGCCAGAGCCCACACAGGATCTAGACCCCAAGGAAATCTCTTTCACTGTACCTCCAAATCTTGCTCTGCATGCTGAACATTGCAGCTATCGAGCAAAAGGCACAGCAGCTCCACCCAAATGGGCGATTTTGGGGTTTTCCTTTATATATTACAAGCCTCGCTTTAATCTTTCAGTTTTTTTCCTACCACTACAGCGTCATAAACCCAACCAGGAGCCAAGGGAGCAGGAGGTCGCAGGCAAGCACAGGAGGCAGGAAATTGCCTTGGAAGCAAAGGAAACATCTTCGGTTCATAAGAGCTGTTCCTAGCAGCATTTATCAGATAGTCTGAGCTGTTGGCGTCTATGAGGGGTGGACAAAGGGGAGAAGAGAGATCTTTTGCATCTGCACCTCTAGGCAGCTGAGCATCCAGATGCTCCTAAAGGAGAGCAGATGCTCTGCAGAGCCCCATCGCACAGGGATAGAACCAGGGGTCTCCTCTCCTGCAGGTTTCCAGCAGCTTGATGGAAAGGAAAATATTCCTGTGAATGTTTGTTTCTCAGAAGTTGTCTGATTTTGCACGAACTTTAAGATTTTGGGTCCTTGGCTTCTGTCTCGAAGCAGGGCTGTGACATGTAGGAGTGAAGCCACAGAACCCTTCAGGTTGGAAAAGACTTTTCAAATCAGCAAGTCAAACTCCAACACAACCCACCGTGCCCATTAACCACGTCCATCAGTGAGAAACTTGCCCTTTGCTTGAACACCTCCAGGGACAGTGACTCCCTCAAGTCCCTGGGCAGCTTCATCCAACACCCCACCACTCCTTCTGAGAGGAAACTTTTCCTAATATCCAGTGTGATGACCTGGTTTGTGGCTACTGTGGTTTAACCATCATCGCGTGTAGATTGCTGGCAGCTAAGTGGGGAACTCAGGAGGGAGGCCAGTCCCACTGAATTTCTTTTCAATATCAGCGCCACTCACCTTGAAAACTGGGGGATTCTGGCACAATTTGTCATACTGAGCACACAAGAAGTTTTGCAAACTCAGGGATCTGATGGCTCAACTTCTAGGCAAAGTGCGCGTGTGTGTGGGAAAGGTCAGCTTGGGTTTGTCTCTAAATAAACCCAGGAAAACCCAAACCAGTCCCTTATTGTCACACGCCGGCTGGTGAGCTGGCACACTGGGGTGGATGGCTTTTTTTTTTTCTTTTCATTTTAACACACAAATGTTCCCCACTGAAGCATGAACTCAAATATTAGCTTTCCACCTAGCAAGACCAGACAGGAGCAGGGAAAAGCTGTGTCTGTTCCTTATCCTTGATGCAGGGAAACTATTTAAATCTGCTTCTTTTTTTTTTTTTTAAATTTTTTTTTTTTTTACAGGAGTGTTTACTTTATTTGGGGGGATTCAAGGGGCTGATGAATGCGGGCTTCAGTGAAACCCCCTTCATTGTAATTTTCACAAACTCCACCAAAACATCCCTTTCTCTGTCTCCCTGTTCAGAAAGAGCCTTTTTCTGCCTGCCCTCCCTCCCCCGTGTTCCTGCATGTTGTGATTTCACTGAGGCTTCCAATGGTCTTCAACAGTTCATTTATGCCGGGAGCCTTCTATAAACTGTACAGCCACGGTCTCCTTGCCCGGCCACCCACCGAATCAGCCTGTCTAAACAGCATCTGTCTACGTCCCAGACACATTGGGATGGAACGAGGCCAGCTCTCCTTGCTGCCCCCCTGCCATGTGGGGTGGGAGTGGGGGCAGCCCCCCATCCCCATGCGATGGGAAACTCAACGGTGGGCTCCATCCCTCAATGCCGGCCTTAGTCCTTCCAAATCTCCCCATCGCCAGCGGATGCACTGTGAGTGGCTGGAGCCTATTTAAAGTTAATCCCAAATGCATTACCTAGCGAGCTTGGCTTGGCTTTTTGACTTAAGGTATTGGAGGTTATTACCTCTGGTATGCAGGGGCTGCTCTGAAGAATCTCCCCATTTGGCGACAGGGCAGGGGTGGATGGGGTTTTCCTTGCTCAGGCAATCTGGGCACATTTTTGAAAGATGAAGTCAGAAAGTGTGCATCCCTGGCATAGGAAACCACCAGCTGTCGTGAGCCACCTGAGGTGCGTTCCCATCCGTGTGAAGGCAGTGGATGTGGTGAAGGGATTGCTTAGGGTTCGATCTTGAAAAGGTGTCCTGTAGACATATGTCATTATAGGCAGATGGTATTTTGGGGACAAAAGGCCACATTTCTCATCTGTCACATACAGGAATCACATGATGAAATGCAATCTGAGTCGTTGGCAAAGCTGGCAGAGGGTTCAGCAGGGCAGGCACAACATTTCTTGAATGTCACCCAGAAGAAATTTGATTCTTTTTAACGTTTAGTTTTCAAGAGAAAATATGAACTTTTGGGCTGATCCCTGAAACAGATTTGCCTTTTGCCATCCATCAAATGCCAGCTCCCTCTGAAATAACTGAAAGCAGTACTTTCTGTCCAGCTTGGCCTAAGAAAGACAGCTAATTAAAAAAAAAAAAAAAGAAATGGGAGGGCTGTTGCAAGCAGTGGCTTTGCAAGGGAGACACAAGGAGTTTTAAAGACCCATCCTTCCTTTCCCACGTCCACCCCATCCATAACCTGCTGTGCTTTAAATGTCACCCCAACTCCTTCTGCCCAGATGTGATAATCTCTCTGGTGTGGTCCATATATGTTGGATTATTATCATGCATGCAGACTTCCCTGCATATAGCCGTGATGATTTATTGCAAATCTCAGATGCCTAAAGAGATGCTCGTTTTACCCTCAGACCTATCTCTAGGTTCAACGTTGAACGGAATTGGTTATGAAGTGATGCGTGGCTCGAAGAAGAAAAGCACACGATGTGCTCCCCCGTGGTAAAGACACTTCATTGTTCTTGTGCCTCCTTCAAGCCCAATTCAGATTAGATTCACTATCATTCATGATTATGTAAAAGAAGTGATAAAACGTGGCTTTTAAAAAAATCATGTTTGTACAAGAATTTGCTGACATATTGCGGAGTGATAACACGGTAGTGAAAATAGCCAGAGCCTGCCTGGCCTGGCGTCTGGAATCAGTAAAAGGAGGCAGTCAGGCATACTGCAAGAGAACTTCTGTTCCTTTTCCAGCATGAAATCGGCACCTTTTATTATTTTTAGTAAGCCGACCTATGCGATTTTCATTGAAAACTTGCCATATTTCCTGGATCCTGGCTCCAGGCTGAGCTGCGCTGTGATCGTTTCACGCCACGGGTGAAAGGGGGAAGTTTCTGAGCGCACAAAAAGGATGAAATCTCAACATTCTGACAGCAGTGGGCTCACCAATCCAAACCCAGCACTAACGACTGCTGTGGGAGGAATGCAATTGGTGTGTGGAGAGGGAGAACAGAGATAACGGGAGATAGCCAAGTGCCTACAACCCAGTTGAATATAGGCGCCTGGGGAGAAAAGCTGGGGAAGCTCCAGAACCTTTGGTGGCTTCGAGGAGGCTGAGGCATCCCCATGTCCCAGACCGTGTTTCCCCATTACAAAAAACTCCCTGAAGCCACTGGTGAATTGTGCTTTATTGGGCACGGTGGTGATGAGCTGATGGTTGGACTTGATGGTCTTAGTGGTCTTCTCCGACCTTTGTGATTCTACTGTGAGGATTTTCAGGGTGTGAGATATCTTCAGCAGTAATCCCCTCTCCTGGAGGGCTGAGACAGTATTTTGCTATTAGAGAGGGATTTCCCTTTGCTTAATTCTACCCCATTACCCTTCATTGAATCCCTTTGTACCGCTCTCTGCAATTACTTCCCCTCTGCAGGGTGCTGCCTATGTATGTATCAGATGGCCAGCTCTGCGTTTGCTTTGTAATGTCTTATTGGGATGCACAAAGACATAGGTATATGGCAGTGACATAGACACGGAGATATTTGACAATGATGGTAAGAAGAAAAGGGAGGGAATGGCTGTGAACGGGTGTTGCATGCGTACGTCCCCCATAAAATTCTATTTCTGTAGTTTTATGGTCGACGGGGCAGTGTGTGTCTAAAACTGGATTCTTTTGTATAAGGTGAAAATGCCACAAAATACCAGGATCCTCTCACATCTGGAGGAATGTCCATGCTGCAATGGGGCTCTGTAAATATTTATACCTGATGACTTAGCAGCTGGCTATTAAGTGCCCTGCTTGTTCCTGCAGTGCTGTGAGCAAATGGAGGTCTGGCATTTAGAGGCTGCAGCACAGATTGTTCTCTTGGTTTTAACTTTTGGTCAGAGAATTTACTTGGTGCTAGTGATATCACTGGGGAAGCATCCCTCGTTCTCCATCCCATCCGTGCTGACCGAGGGATGCTCAAGGG
Organism: Perdix hodgsoniae; assembly: GCA_035772895.1. Classification (NCBI taxonomy): domain Eukaryota; kingdom Metazoa; phylum Chordata; class Aves; order Galliformes; family Phasianidae; genus Perdix; species Perdix hodgsoniae. Next base: position 98,038 of record JAPSGF010000192.1, read on the forward strand.
CCAGAAGGAAAGTGGAGATGGAAAAAAAAGAAGAGAAATTGTGGCTCCAAACAAATGATGTGGATGGTGGTGACTGCCCTGAATGGCTGCTTCCACCCCTGTGCTGTTCCTCCTCTTGTGCTGAGTCACCAAGTGGTGACTCACTGATGCCATAGATCTTCTCCCTGTGTTCTTTCCCATTGGGTTCAGGTGGTGGTTGGTTGGGCTGACAGAGTGCCAAAGCCCACTGTAATAGAAATGAAGGCTCGGTTGGCTCGAGGTAGGCTGGGGAAGGACATGTTCAGATGGGTAAAGGGATCCTTTCTCAGCACATTCGGGAGTAGAGATGGGTTAAGCATCTCTGTTCTCCATCCCCACTGCAAATCCTTAAGTAGAAATTGTATAAAAATGCCTTTTTTTTTATTTATTTAATCATCCCTGCAGCTGGGGAGATCTTTTCACTCCCCTATTTCATGTAACTTAATAGTTCAGCCGTACCTTTGTGTGAATGAAGATTATTTGCAGTGAGAAGGGGACAGAAGCCATCCAAAAGCCAAACAAACCGCAAAGTGCTTCATTCCAACCTTCAGAAGAAAGTAGCTGCCCTCCAACTTCTCCCTTTGAAAAGACGTCTCATCGTCAAACTCATTTTGAACTAATGAAAAATAAATATGCCCCTCTGTGCCTGCCAGCAGAACCCCATGTCTCATTCTGCTGGAAATGAAGCAGATAAAAAAACATCGTTCCTCCAAAACCAAACCGTTGGCATTGGCACCACACAGCAAACAGAGTTTGGCAGATGTGTCTGTGAGGATGGAGCTGCTTCTCAAGGAGCAAAGCTGTGCCTGTAGAAAAGCTGCTTGGTGAGTCCTTATTTTCCTTATTCGACCTCTTAGAAATGTTTCAGGTACCATTTTAGGCTGCTGCCCTCTGCTTGTTTTAGCAGGATGCCCCTTCAAATTATGTGGATCAGCTATACAGGATTTATGCTCCCACCATTGTACCTGCTTTGTGTGAATCCCCAAGTGATAGACCCATCATAAAATGCTTTGCAGCCCTAAACTGAGCATCCTGGACGGAATGCCCATGTGGGCTGGGGCTCTGGTAAAGGCTTCCCAAGCTGGGATATCCCCAGGTTTATCTTTTGGACCTTGCAGCTTGGAGAGGAAGCAAATTTATGTAAAACATCACGGCTTGGGTTTTAAACAAAGAGGATGTGCTGCATTCTGTGCAAGTAGAATATTTACAGTTATAAGGCAGGATGATCTATGCCCCTTATAAATAATTAATAAAGGTTGAGTGTTGGGAATAGAATCCGTAAGGCTGAAACTAATACAGAAATGGTCTTTATTGAGGAAAATGAAGCAGTCTCGTCCCTGGGATGAAATCCCAATATGAATTTATTGTTTACTAAAATGCTGCAGAGTGATTTAAATGTTTGTATAAAGCCATTTTTATTGTCTATGCAGAGGATGTGGGTCAGTGGGGCTGTTCCAGGTTTCCTAGAAAACCTAAATGCAGTCCCAATAGTCACAGCTTAGTAAAGCCACACCGCTTTCCAGCAAGGCAGAGGGAATTCACATCCCCATAAAGCACAGCCAACAGTCAGAACAGGAACTGATGGACTAGCCTGGTATTGCTGGGTTAGAATTCACACCCCCAGATGTGCCCCTTATCTGCCCCAAGGGAAGCAGAAGGAAACCTACGTATTTGGAAGAAGTGTAGCCATGAGAGATGCTGATGCTCCAGAGGAGTTAGTATCTTCTATTTCAAGAGTGACATTTTTCTTGACAAGGGGGAAACCTCAACGCCTCCCATAGGTCTACATCGCTCTCTAAAGACATCAAAATTGTATTCCTGGTTTTTGATCTTCCTGCTGCTCTTTCTGCAGAAGAGACCAGGAGTAGATGTGCAAAAATAAATGCAGCTTCCTCCTACAGCTGAATTTTGCCCTCGTTGCCCACTGCAAATTAGCACAACGTGTACAAGTGAGAAAGGAACATGGCAGTCTTCCTTCTGCTGATGTTACATTGCACAGCCCCATTGCTAAAAGCATAGTTTAAGCTATTAGCCACCAAGAGAAACCTGATGCCTGTTTTGGAAAGTGTGTTTGCTCTCTAGGATGACTGGAAAGGCTTATGCACTGCCAGCCTGGTGACCGTGGATGCTCACAGCCCAGCCCTGAAATAGCCAATTTTGGAGGGAGAAATGGAATCAGGTATGGTCAGGGAGAAACAGCCCCAGCGCCGCAGGGATGCCTTGCAGTCCTGCCCTCTGAGTACCTCCTCTGTCAGCCAAGAAACTGATCATGGATACATCAAAACTGATGTTGCCTGCCAGATCTGTGCAGAATAAAGCCAGGCTTTCAGTGGGAGGACAGGTGGACACAGAGCAGGTTTACCCTTGGCAGTGCCACAAGCTTGCAGTCATGTGGCAAAACACAGTGACATTTGCTGTCGTAGCATAAAGAGACAACTTAAAATCCCCTGGCTGATGCATTTTTTCCCCTTCCCATCGTGCACACATTCTCCACTCACCCATCTAATGCAGTTCCATTTTTTCCCCCAGTCTTCTCTTTGAGTGTCTCCCTATAGAACTTCACGTTCCCCGAGTCCTCTTTAGAATCACGGAATCTTTAAGGTTGGAAAAGGCCATTAAGATCATTTCATTCAGCCACCAACCCGTCCCCACCATGCCCACTAAGCCATGCTCCTCAGCCATATCCCTGCATTGAGATGTGCTGGCAGGGCCGCCAACTATTGCCATTTTCTTCTGAAATCCACGATGTGTGGTATTAGTGCTCCATATGTAGAAAAGCTCAGGGTCTTGGGTCTGGCAGAGAAGGTCCTGTCCTTTGCTGACAGAAAGAGCCCAAGAAAGTAGAGGTGGATCCAGGACATGGATCATGTTCTCAGACCTTGCTTGCTACTCTTAAAGGCTCTTTTGTCTTTTTTATCATTTCCATCATTTAACATAAATGATCATGCCCCAGTGCTTGAATTTCATGCCTTATGGATACTTTATTAATCCCTAGGCGATTTCTTGCACCATGTTTATAGAACATGGGTGGTTCTTGGGAATTTCAGCGTCCTACGTAGTTCCTATGCACTTTGTTGCTGTCCTTCAGGTTCCCGTGCTTCGCACCCACCAGGACCAATCAGTTATGCCTATGCAGGAAAAATTTGGGAATTTGCAGAAACATGGCTCTCTTGCTCATTTTGCATTTGAGATTTCTCAAAACATGGCCAACAGAGAAAAAGGGGTTTAAAGAACTCTGTGGGTTGACAAACCAATAATGGAACCTTGTAGGAAGGACAGAGTAGGAATAAAAGAGGTTTACAACTACTTAGGGGACCAGAAGGCCAACAATGCTCAGAAAATTGCTGCCTTGTCCTAAAAGGTCCGATGTCCTGCTAATGTCCTAAAAGGGTCTGCTCAGGAAGTGCTCAATCCTAGGACATGAGTGTTTTAGGTAACTGTTATTTATTATCATATTTTGCAACTAAAAAAAAATAAAAAATCCAGAGCTTTATCACTTGCTGGAATTGTGCTATTTCCTCCCTTTAAACCTTTAAGCAATAGAGATAAAAAGTGAGTGTTACTTGTGATACTGGGAGAAAGAATGCAATATTCTATCTGTTACTGTCTGAAAGAGCCCCTATCATCTGGCCTTGCTTTGGCCTTCCCAGCTTTGGGCACGGAGACAAGGACATGCATACACTGGCTCTAGAGAGGGAGACCAGTTGTTTTTAATGCGAAGCCCTATCACTTGGTGTCCCCCTTCCACTTGGACAGGTTTCCATTAAGTTGCAAAAAGTGATCACCATTTGGCATGATGGTTCCTTCCAAATCACTGCTAAACACAGAAACTCATCCGTAAAAAGATGACACCAAGATGACGCAGATTTCAGATTGGATTTGTTCTGCTGAATTGTTAAAATGCTGAACGTTTCCCCTCTGCCCCTTGAGTGCTAAGACTGTTCTTCCTTTGGTGAGGCAGTTAAACAGGAGGGAGATAAAAGCAGATCTGTCTTTTATGAGGCCAAAGATGCTGTATGGGAACTGCTGAATCACGGCCTGAACCTCTGATTGACCGCCTGAGGCAAGTAATGAACCAGCCCTGGGAGCACAGGTGAAGGTAATTCACCTGTGCTACCAGAAGGGGTGGAGCCTGGCTCCATCTCTCCTAGATCCCATTTAAGAGCTGACTGCCAGTGAGGAAGGATCACTTCTGGAGATTGCTCCTCTTGGAATCTTCTCAGCCAGCCTAGGACAAGGGTAAGCTTTCCATGCACTCTTCTTTGGTGTGATAACCTGTTTAGCCTAAACTTTCTGTATATTTCTTAGTTATAACATCTGTACACTCACTCACTGATTGTACAGAAGCACAGCCGGCATCCCGCTAGGGCGCACGGATTAAGAGAATACGTGGAATTTCCAAATTTAGAGCATAGGACTGGCTCCCTGTAAACAAAGACTGCTTTTTAAAATGAAATGTTAGCAAGATAATGCCAGGAAAAGAAAAAAAAAGTTTGCATTTTGCGACTAAATTCTGTTATTTTGCAGCCAACCTTCAAACGGGCTGTTGGTGCAAGTGAACAAACGCTTCCTGTCTGTCTGTCCTCATGGGTGGTCGCGTTTTAAAATGAAATATACAGGCTGACAAATGCCTTTACAAAGGCCAGATTATAAACTGTAAACCTACTGTCAGCTGGGTAGAAAAAAAAAATCCAAATGCCTCTTATACCATTTAAAGATTTAGTTTGGCTTCAACACTAAAGCACTTCATCTTGAAGGAGAAAGGAGCTTAGAGTTTATAAATTGTTGTTTGGGCTCTAGTAAGCTCTGGATAAGGGAATCTATCTGCTAGGAAACAAATGACCTTCCCAAAATTTAGGGAGCTCTGGGTATTGTTACAAAGACAAAATGCCTTGGAAAAATGTCCCCAGAATACATAGGGATTTGAGGCTGCTCTGTTACTCTTAACACACAGTTCATACAGCTGCAAAGGGCAAATCTTACAGTTCCCATCTTTAAAAATGGGTGGAAAAAAAGTTAAACATATCAGGGTAATAAAATACAAGCTGTTTCGGTTGATCCCCTCTGACTAACTTGACTATAGACTTTCTCTTGCACACAGTTGTTGAATCCAGGCTCAGCATCCACATTATCCTGGCCAGAAAAACCCTCAGAGTAGTCCAAGTTCCCCCCCAGTAATGATCATCAAAGGGAAATCTTGAAGCAAACAGTGTGGTTTACGGTAATATGGTTACTGCCTCTAGCATTTAGAATGCAAAGGGAGTCACAAACTCCAGAAACAGTAGAAACTAATGGGTATTGCACACCCTTGCGTCCATTACATGGAAATCTTGCAGCTCCATTGCACATTCCTGCAGAACTCTTATCCTTTGCTCTGCAAATGCCATTCATAGTCTCTTCATCAAGCTGAGTCTGCACGAATGCTATTGCTGTAAGATAGAGCTTGGTGGATGAACAGAGGTCTGTGCTGAAACAGGATGGCATTTTTTATCTGTTTTTTTTTTTTTTCCTTTTAATTTTTCATGCTTTGCTTTTATTTTGAGGGTTTTGAGATGGACCTGGACCAATGTGCTTGTTGAGCCGGGTGGGAAATGGGCGGGATGAGCACTGCTTCCATTGCTTATATACAGAAAGGTTCTGTTCCCATTTCCATTGAGTTCCCTTTCCATTCCATCCATCTTGTGCAGCTCTCCAAGGCACCACTTCTCACTCCTTTCCCACTTTTATTACTGGTATCCACGCTAGCTAGCACTGCAGTTTGACACTCTTGGGAAGACACTGCAGCCATCTTTTGAGATGCTCTCCCTAATCGTAGATGCCATCCCTTCATTGTGCCTTTCTGGTTTTAAGAGTTTTTTTTTCCTTATCTTTAAATATTCATCTCCAATCAATCATTTGAGATGATGTCCCCTTTCCAAAGCTCCCATCAGGTCCAAAAGGATGCAAGACAGAAACATGTTCAATTTTCTATGTATGCCACATACTTGAGGCTAAAGTACGTCAGCACTGAATTCCAGAAGACCTTAGGAAACTATGGCTATTTTGGTGCCCATCAGATTGTTTTAATGCCTGAATGTGATTCATGCTGCAACTTGTGCTGTCGGCCATCCCTTCTTTCCTACCCGGAGACCAGATGACAGTTGTACAGCTATATAAAATGCTTTTTTTTTCTTTTCCTGAAGGAATAAAAAAGAAATTACTGGAAAATCTTCATAGTGAATCTCCCTCCGCCCACAGAGTGGTGGGAATAAACATCACAACTTCAGATCTTGGTGAACACAGATAAATAGAGGCTTAGCTGATAAGTTAACAGCATACCAAAACCAGATTGCTTGAAGTCTGAAATAATAAGAAGCTGATGAGCAGAATGCTGGAATCCTGACAGAACACTGCTTTCTGCTTTGAGAGGAGGAAGCCTGGCCTGGTGCTCAGGATGGAAATGGAGGAAGATGGCACAGGGAGCCCAAAGTGAGCTCCATGCAGCTCTCATGTTGGGCTTCCTGGAGCAAAAAGCCTTGCAAGCCACGATGCTTTCAGAGTCCCCTTCAAGCCTCTTCCACCTCCATTTTGTTTTTTCCAGGTATCAATAGAGAATCCAGCTCTCCTGGGTCCATCTCTTCTGTCTTGCCCTTGAAACATCCTTATCTACTAAAGTCAGTCTAAAAAAACAGCCATTCTCCTGGCACAACTCCATCATGAACCCACTGGCTCTGCTCTCTTAATTCCCCTACTGACCTAAGCAATCTCTGCTCCGTCATGGATGTGTTCTAGCAATTAAGTGTTGAGGTCAGGCCTGTTCTTGGAGAAACTGTGGCTCAGAAAAATTAAGGAGTGCACTAAGCCCATGTGGGTTGAATCCAACTCTTCCATGTCTCAGGCACGTGAAAATGAAAGGGGGGAAAAAGGGAAGTGTTTTGGGAGAACATTCCCCAAATTTTCAAAGTAAATTCTTTGCAAATTACTACTTCCACAGTACTCTTGTAGAACAATGAATTTATGCAAATCCTCTCTGGGTGTGCTCTTCATGCTTGGCTGTGAATGAGGTATAAAAAAATAGACTAAGGAAATCTTCTCTTGAAAACCAATTTTATTCACATATAGACCATGAGAAGATGAGTGATGCAGCATTTGTTCAGGAAGATGTTGGATGCTGAGAACAGGTTGCTCTGGGGTCTGCCTCATTTGTCCTTATTTACAGAGAGAGAAGGCTTGATACTGCTTGGCAATTCACAGGATCGGGCTGCCGAGTATATGGGAAATTCATTTAGAGATATCTAGTAAGTACACAGAATAAGCTGCCAGCTCTCTTCTTAGAGCCAACAGTTCACTAATTTTAATCAGCAGCTGGATATTTTTATGGCGAGTGAAGAGACGGAGGGGTATTATGACAGAACAAGGGAGGTGGGATTAGAGTAATCTAACCCAGGCCAAGTGGGCTCTTCCTGCTCAGCCATGTGCAGTGTCATGACTGTGTGATTTAGACTACTGCACACTCATCAGCACTGATAAGGAGGACGATTATGGGGCGCATAATTGTCTCCTCAACCTGGGGAGCGTCTCCAGCTCTGAGTCAGAGCCATCGCCACGATGGGGACGTGGGTGTCCTGATGGAGCTCACCCTCGCCTTGTCCCATGCGAAGACTCAGCAAAATGTTTTGATGAGCTCCTTCATCCTGCTGTGGAAATGTGGTGGGTGGTGACCACATTACCCACCTCTGGAGAAGTTTTCCCTGTGTTGTGTCTCTGTTGAGTCTCTCAAGAGCAGTTTCTCTGGTTAATTGTCCTGTTTCCCTGTAACTTCTGGTTCTCTCCGTGTCCTTCCTCACCTTCCGCTTACTCATACCCAGCCGAGACTCATGCCAGACTGTTGCTGCCTAAATGTGTCCAAATCAAGGTGAAAGGCACAGTGCCACCTCTGCTAGCCTTAGTTTTACTGGATACTCCTGGTAGGTTGCACGGGAAGAAGTATCCAGAGCCAAATTTTTCCTTCCCCTCTTCCCCCCCCTTTTTTTCTTTTTGTAATAACCCTCTGATTGGCACATAGCAGCTTTTGTTGTTGTTTATTTGTGTAGCTTTTCATCTTAATGAGGATGTACGGAAACAATTACCACATGGTTCATTCACAATATCAACTCAGGCTTTTCCTGCCTGTGCGGTGACTGGACTTAACTTCTGCAGCATTGAGTGGCCAAGCTTTTTACTCATTATTTTGCTTTAAATACGTATTGTACAGTAGGGATGGTTTTCCCCCAGAAATAATGTTTGGGTTTTGCACCAGGTGGCTGGAAATGCCCCCTAGTTTCTCCTCTTTGGGGGCTTTAATTCCAGATTTTTTTAGAAGATGTACTTTTACAGGAGGGCAGAGAGGGGTCAAGATGCACTGACTAATTCAAGATTTCCTCCACTCGTTTCCATAACAAATAATCATTTCTCTTTATTTAGCTGTGCTCACTGGTAGGTTTTCATTTGCATCAAAGCTTTGTTCCGCTCTTGCTTGGGCTGCCTCCAAAGAACATCACAAGCTGCTCCTAGCACATCCTCCAAAGGCATGGGCCAAAGTCAGGGCTGTGCATCGGCTCCCAGTTGGAAACCCTCGTGAGACCCTGGAGCACTGCGTGGGGAGATGTCTGTGGCTATTGAGTGGACATTCCCAGTGGAAATCGGTCCTAAAACTAAAAATGCTGTAAACTTTTATCTGGTTGTTTAGAAGGTGGTTGGAATTTTGCCCCTTTGGGTTACGTCCTTCCATTCGTGCGCATCTCGTCTGAGGCTGATTCAATATTACCATTATTCTCTGAGGAATTTTGTTCCTAGTAACTCAGGAAATGAGCCTTCAAACTCACCTCCAAAAGCTCTGGTTTGCTTTTCCGCGTGAAACCCTGGCACCGCCGTGCTGGGGAAGCAATGGGGAATTTGGCAGGCGTTGGCTTTCCGAGTGGCCGTTTGCCCTTTTCCCGTCCCTGTGAAGAGCTGCCCCAGTGAAACAACACGATAAGAGGCTGAAAAATGGTGTTGTGCATGGGAGATCTGCGGGGATTTGACAGCTAACTTCCCTACAGATACTGGTTTGTGCTGGGTGTGCTCCAGCTGGGGACATGGGGGGGTTTGGGTGGGACTTTCCAGGGGACTGAGGTCATGGGCATGAGCATGGACAGTGTCTCTTGGTCTGGTGAAGGAAGTGTCTTGATTAATCCTGTTGTCCCATTTTGAGTTGCCCAACCATGCACACAGACATATTTCCAATAGCCACTGAATGGCAACTAGGCTGGCACCCAGAGCTTATTGCTCAGACTGGGGGACACCTGAGTGTGCGCTGGAGATGAGAAATCCCATTCCCAGCTCAGACATCTCTGCTCTGTCTTCATCATAAATAAATAAAAAACATAGCTAAGGAACTATTCCTGGCCCCATCCTTGGTGCTGTTCATGGGCTTGCAGTGGCTGGCGATGTGTGCTGCACTTCTATTTATCTGATGCACAGAGACATCTGTTTATCATATGTTGCACGTCTGATAAGCAACTTTTTTTCTTTATCCCAAGGCCCGATTAAAGATTCCAATTAATGTAACTTGCAGGAAGGTCCTGTAACACAGCTTTTAAATCAATGTCATGTAAACTTCACTGGGTTAATCCTGCACATCTGAATTTAGCTAAAAACCAACACCGCAAGGTCAGGCTGTACAAATTGATGGATTTTTATTCCTTTAACCTTAGAAGTGTTGCAGAGAGGGTAATAGCAGCAAAGCTTGCTCCTTCCAATAGCTTCTTTTTCCTGTACAAAAAAGAGCCATCAGATATTTTCCTTCTTTCTGCTATATGCATGTGCATCTAATATATATATGCATAATACATATATGTATTTTTTTAAATAAGAAGAATTTAAATCAACCGAACACAATGAAAAAGCTGCTGCTGCTGCTTTTTGAATGTCTATTACTTTTCCATTTTTCTTTCATTCATTTCATTCTGCTATTGTAAACTGGCAATTTAATGGAGAATGTCTGTCCTCGTTTTTGAATTACTTCTGGTAATGAGCCAAATAGCTGCAGTGACAAACTTCTTTAAAGACACTCACCAGCATCTCAAAGTTGATGAAGAAGCTAATGTTGGCATAACAAAGCAGCATGAATTTGCCAAAAAAAAAAAAAAGATGATGCACAATTCCTGGACTTTTCTCATCTTTTAGAGAGGGATTTTTGCAGTGTCTCCAGGACTCAGAAGTAACAATCTCTTATCAGAGCTCTTCAGTGCCTTTGCACTATCATCAACACATATAAACAAAGCTAATACTTTGCATGGATAACTTTCTGCAGGAGAATGCAGCCCATGTAACAGCCTAAGGCAGAAGATCATCGTTATCAGCTCTAAGCTAAGGAGGGTATTTTATTTAGGGGATTCAGCACTTCCTGCATTCTTGTTTGTTTGACAATATTTCCTATTTCCTATATGCTGTTTCTTTGCTTTGTTCAGGCATAAATATTAATATTTTAAATTGAAAAGGGATTATTGCTACTATTATAGCAAAGACCTGCTGGAGGCACTTCGTTTTTCAGCTTGGAGTTATGCAGCTTTATTTTCTCTCCCTCAACCTCAGAATTTCTCTGTAAGAACAACGGAACTTTCTAAATTTTTTTTCTTCAATAACTTAAGTCTTTCTTCTATTGGTTGATATTAAAGCTTGTAGCCAGCAGCGGTGTTTTGGAACAGCCCTATTCCTACTGTACCATTCAGGTGGGCATGGACACGAGGTGGGGCTGAGGTTCCTGCAGGCTGGGATGGTCCAGCGCCAACTGGACCATCTGAGCTCCTCATACATCCTGCTCCTGCTGGGATTTACTTCTGCCTTTCTTCTCTCCTAAACTTGGCTTATTTATTTATTTATTTATTTATTTATTTATTTATTTATTTATTTATTTATTTCTCTCAAGTGCATTTGGGACTTCATCAGTAACAAAAGCGTGGTGCCAGGATTTTAGCTGGAGCTCCTTCTGCTGGCAGGATGACTGCTTTGCACAGAGAAATCCCCCTGCAAGGCCAAACATAAATTCTTTCTTTCTCTCTCTCTCTCTCTCTCTCTCTTTTCATGTACTTCTTGCCAACAAAGAGACGACCTTAATAAAAACGCATACACCAAGAACAGAGCTGGGCATGTGCCTGTCCCCTGCAGCTCGTTACTGCAGTGAGATATGCTGAGATCCGTGGCTCATTTTAAACTTGGCTGAATCTTACCAGGAACTTTTATCAGCCACGATGATTTTGGTATTGAGCCCAATGCTGCATGTGGAAGTGATGGAGTCCAGAGCTGTGAGAAGTCCTGCTCTGAGTTTTCTGTCTGTTCTTTCAGAATCAATGCTGTCTCTCTGCCTGTGCTCTGTTGGATGACCATTCCTTCTCCTGCTAGATAATTTTGCCAATGATTTCAGTGTGGGCAAGACTTGGAGAAACACAAAGTCCTGGCAGCCTAATTTCTGTATATATTTGCCTAGTTACACTTATGGATGTGGACATCCCTGATTGTTTTAAACGCCAATAATATGTAAGAGAAGACTGATCCACATCAGGCACAATCATGGCTTGCAGCTCTGATACGAACTCATGATTAGCTTGTTACAATTCTACGTTGTGGTCCAAACCCAGCCCCTTAGCTGAGGAAGCACAGCAATCCTTGGGTCCCAAATCACCTTTGATCATGGCAATTTAATTTGGAATGAGACACTTTGGGATGCTGATGTGCTACTGAATCCATAAACCAATACGTAATGCGTGACAAACTTTAACCTCCCAGCAAATGTGAATGTGCACTGCACTCTTCTGAATCTGAACTTGTGTAGGATTCCAGTTGATACTTGTGGGTAGCATTTATGCAGAAAAGAAGTATCCTGTCAACAGCTGCTTTGGCTTTAAAAATCTAGAAGCATTCTTAGAAAGCGTTTTGTGGCTCGCAGACTTATGTAGGATTTTTTTTTCTATATATTCATTTTTCCTAGCCCTCTCCTCCCTACAACAGTACTGCGAATAATATGTATTTTCTTATCCCAATGCACTTAATCAAATCCAAAGACTGATAAGAAAAATGAATTAGAAACTTTAAAAAACCCAAGCCATCAAGTCACTGGATAGTTTAGAATGAAACTAAAGAGTGAAAGTAAGATAAAGCTAAAACAGAGTGATCTTCAGAGGTGCAAGAAATTTGGAAGCCGCAGCTCCAGCGAGATTTTCTCCTTGATTTCGAGGAATGAATACAAGAATGTTGCAAGAATACAAGGGAAGATGCTGGTCCATGGGTCTGCCTAGTGTAATTCTGATGCTAATGGGAACATCGTCAGAAATTAGACATTTGAACTTGGAGATTTTCCCTTTACAAGTTCAGACAGACTGTGAATGGGGGCTGGTTTTAGAAGATGGATGCTAGCTTAGCAGCACGCCCATGATAGCCACCTCTCTTGGCTTTCTAAATTGATGCCATGTGCCTGGACCGTGCCACTGGATGAGTACCCAATGCCCCCTGCCCATTCCTGCGTCAGGATTTTCCATTCTTTGTCTTCCCGTGCATCTTCACTAACAGACCAGGATGCAAAGCCGCCAGCGCCGTGGGGGCTGAGCCTCACCAGCCATTTTTCTCATGCAGCACCAAACAGCCATTTGATGGAAATGGCTCAGTGCCATCCCCGACCTAGGCTGCTTTTGAACCGGGCGACCTCTAAGTGAAAGGCTTGGTATCACATTGCCAGTTCCCCAAACCATCTGTCCTCCTTCAGTGAGCTTCCTTCAAAAGTCCCGGCACACTTCATAAACATCGCAGCCCTTCTCACCCCTCCAGCTGCCCCTTCCTCTAGGAGAACCAGCAGTTCGAAGGAAATACCACTCATTTCTCCTTTTCATTTTTTTTTTCTTCCCAAGTGTGTTAAATTTGACATCTGCAATTTGGCAAAGGCAAATAGTTGTGTTGTATTCTGTTTTGTTTTGTTTTGTTTCCCCCTCTATGCCGTGTTTTAAACCTGTTGGTGAGGATGGAGAAGGCGGGGATCCATGCTGGTGCGGGTGGAGGCGATGCTCTGCCCGGTAGCAAAGCCTCCTCTCACAGCCACGTCTTTGAACGCGAACAATAAAGCAAACTTCCATTTCCTTAACATAACATCGTCATGTCACAACCCCCGGAGCTCCACCTTCCCTTTCAAGAAGTTAGAAAGTGGGACTTTAGACAAAGAAAAATAGTCTCAGGTGGGTTCGCCATGGATCATTTTGACTATATTTTAAACACTGAAATGTCAATGCTTAGTCATAGACAAGACATGATTCTTATCTAGCTACATGTGGCTTCCAGTATAAAAAAAATTTGAACCCGTGCCATTTCCTGTTGGAGAGAGCTTAAACACAGGGGTGACAAGGGCACATCTATTTTGGATCCCTATTTTAAAAGCCTCCAGATATCATAGAAATCAACTGGCACAAACAGAGGACTTTGAATTTCTTTCATGGCGGTGGCAAATTACGTATATCAATGAAACACATACTTAGAGAAGCGGAAGTGAGCACCAGCAATACTTCAATCATCTTTGGCATATGTGTACATTATTCTGTTTGATCTCATAGGATGCTGGATTTAGATGATATAATCCATTCGGGTTATCTTCCTCGAAGTTGGAGGGACGTAAGGAGATATCCACTTTCACAAGATAAAATTAGCACCTCTTTATTTTTCGGATAAACATTCTTCTTTTTTCTTTTTTTTTTCTTTTCTTTTCTTTTTTTTTTTTCAGGAAAGCACTGATTAGAGTTACAAAGCATACCAATGGGTATGAGTTTATTCATATTCAACCCAAGTCCTATTTATAATATAAAGGAAATAACATTGGTATTACACAGGGCAACTTGGACAGACTGGATCTAGGAGTAGTGAACCACGCTCTTCAAAAGAGCCGAAAGCTGTTATTTTCCAAAACCGTGGTGGGAAAGTAGAAATTTTACTTAAAACGAGATGATTGCACCAGAAAAATGGCCTACCCACACTGATGGGAAAGTGGAAATTTCACTTAAAATGAGACGATTGCACCAGAAAATGGTCTGTCCACACTGATTCTCCTCTTCTTGTGCATCTTCTGACGAGGAGCTATGAGCTTTAGGTACAAAGTACGGACCCAAATTTTGGACAGAGAGTTTCGATGTATTTTCTTGTACAGCTCTTCATCTCAGTTTAGCTTCCACCTACCACAGGTAGCTATAAGTTCTACCCAGATCAGTCAACCAAGCTCTCAAATACGAACCAGTTCAGTGCTTTAAAGCAGCCCAGTTGGAAGTTATTTTTGTTAAGTCAAAGCATAGATGGCTTGGGCATGGGAAATATGTTTCTGGGTAGATCTCTGTGAATAACAGATTGTTTGGTTCACTTGCTGCTCCAAACAATTGGGAGAGAAAAATGGCTTCCGGTGAATTAAGTCTTTTGTACGATGTGGAAGCCTTAATGGACCTTTGAACTTTTTTAAAATAAAGAAGTACATTGCGTTATCTGCAATGCTTCATTTCATGTCAGAAAGAAAGGTGGTGACCTTCGAAAGTGCTTTGATGGTGGTAACAGTCCGGTGAAATCAATGCGATTTTCCCAAAACGTTTCTGTTGATTTGGATCTCTGCATTTCAATCCGGGATGGGGAAAAACACGGTCGCGGGAGTTTTGTTTTTGTGCTTCTGGATTTGGCAGGGAGCAAAGCGCTCGTGGATCAGACCCCCATGGCTGTTGGCTCCCTTAAGTATGATGCACCAAGAACTTCACATCGGCATATGCAGATATTTTCGTCTTGGAATCCACCCTCGCGTTTGCATTGCAGTTATGAAATAAAACCACAAGCGATACGATCTGTTGAAATATTCTGTGAGGCCTTGCTTATCAGGATGTGATTTTGTATCACTTTGCAATATGAAGCTTTCCAGTTTAATGCACGATGACAGAACAAGATCCGTTTACAGGGATAAAGCAAGCTCGTTTTCAAGACCAAGTTTAGCAACTTCTCAAATGTCTGTTGTTGTCTGTCCTGTTAATTGGCTGCATGGCTGCAGTTTGTGTGGGCTGGCCATTATAACGTCAATAAATCCACTGACTGGAAATGAAATTTGATGCATAACGGGGCCAAATGTTGTGTTCCTGGGAGCCTCACCACGTGTGTTGGTCAGAGGAGTTCAGTAGATGAGGTTGAGTAGCCTCATCCTACATAAAAGCAGTTATTTCTAGAGAAGAAAGCTAAGGACTGGGCTTTTACATGGATCATCCACAAAGAATGACCATTTAAATGTTTTTTTTTCATGGAGGAAAGGCAGCAGAAAGGGATTTTTCCTCCTCACCACAATGTCCTCAACTTTGGCCTTTTCCCATGGGATTTGATGAAGAAGTTGATTTCCCTGGGCTGTTGGAAGTTTGGCATAAGACTTTCATGTCAAGAGCCCAAATTTTGCATTTTCCTGCCTTCCCCTCCCTAAATAAAAATAAAAATCCCCCCAAGTAAAATCAGCTAATGGGAGAAAGCCCAAGGAACAAGAAAAACTGGGAGGTAGCAGCATGCTGCGTGCGATGGCAGACAGATCTCCACGCCAGTGGGGATTATTAATGGCCGGAGAACGCCATGTGGTTCTTTTTCCACTCAAGCTGACAGCAACTGTTTGTCTTCTGTTGTCCAAATTGTTCAATTCTTCCCGTCCGAAAATTGTGATTTCTGAAGGAGTGCACCACGAATGAGTCCGACGCCCTGCAAGCTGCCTGCTCGTAATAGCAGATTATATTAAAATAATTATAAACAGAATGCATTACATATGGAGAAAAAAAAAAAACTCTAAATTTTATTTTGCTGCTTGATCGAGACAGAATCATGGAAAATGCATAGACTCAGTTCCTGTAGATACAGAAATGAGGGTAATGAGAGAAACTTACTGTCTGTAAGTGTGCGTTTCTGTAGGTTTGCAATCACACCCGTTGTATCCCCCGAGAGCTCGGGTTTCACGGGGCAGGAGCCGGACCATCAAGCTGAGAGCAACCACGGCTACAATTAGCTGCAGAAGCTGAATTTGGGGGATTTCTCATTAACCTGTCATGTCAAATGCCATATGATAAGACGGTGAAAATTGGGGGGAGGAGTGGCAGTGGAGGGGTAAAAGTTCATTTTGCAAAGCAAACAAACAGCGAGTCACTTGATTTTACTAATTATCCTAGCCTGTGGCTCTCTCAGCCATTATTCCCCCCCTTCCCCCCCCCACACCCCCATCAGTGTATGAACTGACAAGATAAGATAGGGGCTGGTATTTTCTAAACTATCCTGCCTGACGGTATATACAGATAATATGAGGATTCATTTGCAAGAGCACAGAGAAGATTGATTGATTTTCTTAGTGCTGGAGCAATCGCTCATTACTGAAATAACTCCTGGCATTTGTGGGGAATGGTGTGAGGGCATGGCAGGATGCCCGCCCGCAAACAGTGCCCTGGATGCTGCTTTTTGGGGTGAAAAAGGGCGATTTTGGTGCTGCGTTGCTAGAAATTGTGGGTTTGATCCTCAGCGCAGTGGTACCGATGGGTGGGTAAGTGCTGGATTGCACAGTCTGTAGAGCAGACTTTTTATATATACGTTATATATATATATATATATATATACTGTATACACATTTTATACATACATTTTAATGATACATTCCATTGCAAACGAATAGACCTGCAATTTCTCAGAAATGTTGTGGGTATGCGCTTAGCTGACCAAAAATCATCCAATCTGCTGGTACGCGCAGGCAAAATCACATCCAGCCTGTGCTGCCTCTTGCTTGGGTTGAGGTTCTGCTTCAGTGTGAACGTCTCCAACCCTACAACAGAAGCCCATGAGGAATCACAGTGTCCTGCACACTCCCCAGCCCAACACCTTGAGAAAAAAGAGGGGAATTTAATGATTATGCACTTGCCAATGTTCTCACATGTGATCACTGCCTTAGCTTGAATTATGCACTACCTTAACATATAGCTGTCTTTTTGTTCTTAGTTTTATTTTCACGCTGCAATAGCTAAACAGACGCTTGAGGCTGTTCTGCCTTTGTGCCTTTTTCAAGCTCTTCCTGCAGAGCAACGCGGGAGAACCACACCATCGTCACCGCTAAGGACAGAAATATCGCAGCGTTGACTCCCAGCATCAAATATTAACCCAAAGCCAGTGCGAGGCGTTGTGTCAGAAGACGCTCGATCCTCAAAGCTGGCTTCATGCAACATGTTGCAGCTGGCGGGATGTATTTATAGCTTTAAACAACAACAACAACAATGACAAAAAAAAAAAAAAAGAGGCATGCAGCAAAACGCTGGAAAGAGTAGAAAGCATTTTTTAAACAGCAAATTTGTCAATGTTTTTCCTCGCTGCCGAGTCAGATGGTGGGTTGGCGCTGGTTTAGATTAGCTCTGTCCCGTGCAGTCGGACGGTAGCAACGTGAACCTGCAGCGCACGGATCCGTGGATAGCAGAGAGAGGAGGAGGAATGCGGGGAATGTTTTCCCTCGCAGCGCTGCGGCGGTGCGGCGGTGACAGCGCTAACACTTCCCAGAGCCGAGGACCCCGAAGCCGAAATGGCATTGCCCACCCTGAAAGCGAGAAGGTAACGTTTATTTTTTCTATATATATGTATTATTTTTTTTTTTCCTCCCCTTTCTCTCTCTCGCTCTCCCGTACCCAGAGCGGATCGAGACCACCAAGAGTGGCCTATTTTTTTTTCTTCCATGGTGATGTACAATTCGCGTTTGCTAATAAAAAAAATCCTGCCTGAGGTCATCCACCTAAGTTCTCTCTCTCTCTCTTTTTCTTTTTTTTTTTTAACAGGAAACAGGTCTCAGATGTTTGTATGTTAAAAAGTAAGGCTGCTAATCTGCTTTCCCCTTTGCCCGGCATCGACAACCGTCACATCTTTTCTCCTGGCTTTGGGGCCAAGTTATGTGTTCGCTTGATTTCTTTTAAATCGGAGGAATAACCACTGTCCTGCAGTCACTGGATTTGCTTGCCGACACCAAGCAAAGCCACCTCGGCAATGTAAGCCAAAGTTTACCCTCAAATTGTGAGATTTTATGCTTATGGAGATGGGCTCTAGCAGGGAAGGTGGGAGAAAAGGTTTTAAGGGGCTGCAGCTCAGCGCTTGGTGTTTGTGTCCATCAAACACAAAGGATGTTGAACTGGGAACCTTTCAAGCACTGATGTTTGTGATCTTGGAGCAAAGAAGAGGAGATTGATCTGCACGGGTAGATTTTCACACTGTTGCCCAACACAAACACAGTTTCAGCACACATAAGGCAGAGAATCGTTCCCTTCCATTAATCAATATTTTTGATGATCCTGGAGGTCCCTTCCAACTCAAGCCATTCTATGATCTTATGATTTTTATTTCCTTCTTTTCAGCCCCATGCAGCATAGAGGCTGATCATACGCCATTAAATGGGACAAAGCTGGAGGTCTTTGGACAGCACCTGAGCTGTGGGGTGACACACACTCTTCACTGCCCACCACTTCTTGCCTCGTTTTTCCCAACAGCTTCTCCACATGATGACATTTCTGACCCGGTGTGAAGCGTAGCCCCCAGCCCACACCTGGTTAGCGGTGTGATGAGAATCAGATTAAATCAGCAAAGAGCTTCAGTAGCAAAAGCAGTGGGAGCAGCAGGTAAGGCTTCGGAGTCACCTTTCTTTGCAGGTAGAGGTCCCATGGATCGTCATGCAGATTTGTCTGGGAAAGATACTGGAGGATTGGGCTGTTTGTGTAATAAAATCTGTATTTTTTAAATAACATTGCTGAAATGTGGTCGTGAAATATTAATGATGTTTTGCCACGATGTAGGAAAAAGGCAGATAGCAAAACTGCAGTGTTTACTGACCACACTTAAAGAGAAATGCTCAGTGCTCAAGGACAGCATCGGGGCATTCTCGTAGTGCAAACAGAGTATTTTTCCTTCTGTATAATAATCATAAAAAACTTCTGAAGTTACTTTGCGCCACTAATTAATGACAGCTTCTCCTTCTGAGCCTTCTGCCAACCACTCCTGAAATTAAATGGCACTGATAACGCGGCGTTTAAATTCTGTATTAAACATACAGATAATGAAACAAAATAGCAGGAGGGTGACTTTATGCGCACTGTTTCAGCAATGACAGAACTCGGCGTATCGAGATTGTTTATTGGTTTATGTGCAAAGCTTCGCACTGCAAAGCATGGCTGTGTGCATCGACCCCTTTCAATCTCTCCTTGCCCCACAGATTTTCTGTGTGCTGTGGTTGTGACTCCAAAAATCATAAGGATGCAGAACTTCAGCAGCCGTTTTTCACCGTTTTATGGTGAAGATGGGCTTCTCTATGGAGTGATTGAAATCGGCACGGTGGAGCCCCAGCCTGACACACAGCTCCTTGCCCTGAGCAAATAACTGCGTCTCATCCCAAATACATACTCTGGGGGTTTTACTCCTTCAGTCAATCAATCCTCTGTTTTTCTAAAAGCCAAAAGTCTGTATCTTGCCAGCAAGTTAAAGAAAGTAAAAGCCCTCCTTCTTGGCACATCCTCCGTAACAAATGTGGAAGCTCGCCGATGGCCACAAATATATTGTAAAAAATGTGTAAACCAAAGCCGGTGATATTTTCCAAAAGAACACCTGGAAGGTGTAAATCAAAAATATTGTAAACACGTCAGCGGGGAACATACGACAGGCACACTGGTGTGCTGCACACCCAGCCCATCGCACATTGCAAATCCAAATCGATAAATCAGGGGATGAACCTTGGGCTAATAAACAGTTGTGTTTTTTTTTTTTTTTATGAAAAGGGGATATTCTCTGCCCCTGGAGCTGCTCTTTGGAGGGGTAACAAGAGATAAATTGGTTAAATTTAGGAAAATGCAGCAGGCCATTTTCTGTAATGGGATTCTTTACAAAATCGCTGCTCAGAAGAACTTTCAGACCAAACTCAACTTAGTGTTAATCAGCAACAAAACTAATAGTGCAATTAGCAACCTGGCTGTTTTCTTAAGAAACATCTCTCGGGCGTTCCTTTCCCACCTCCAGCTTTTAATTCTTCATCAGATGCAACGGTTCCACATTAAATCTGACCTCTACCAAAGCGAAAGGGGCTGAAATTGGGCAAAAGCACTGCAAAGCCACAGAGCACAGGCAGCACCGCGCTGCTGCAAGCAGAGCCAGGCTCTCCCTCGCAGTTATCTCGGTTGGGTGATAGGAGCCCTATTAAACCACTATCTGCTGGAAAGCGTCATAGAGGCATGAGGTTGGTAAACATTATAAAAACAACCCCTCATAAAAATTTTATGGCTTTACATTTCTGTACGTTTTACAGCCAGCGCGGGGGAAAGAAGCTGCAATGCTTTCTCCTCCACCTTGCTTGCCGGCAGGAGCTTTTTCCTTGCTTTCAGCTCACCAAAATAAATAGAAATGCTGAAGCACGTTCATTTCTCAGGCGTTTGGTGGGGTTGTTTCACAGGGAGAAGTCTTAGGGAAACATAAAGGAACCTCACGGCGCTAATCCGTGTGCTATAAACAACCGTCGTCCTCTTTGGACACCACGATCATTTTCTGTGTCACGAATCACAGCATTTTATTCCATAGTCATGTGTTATCTCCTTTAAAACACAGAGAGAAAAACCCATCTGAACCCGTATTCTATGCCCATCTTCACCACTAATTATTAAGCCACATCAATTGATGAGGATTTTCAGATTGCCCCCCAAAAGCAGTGTAGACGCTTGCTTCCTGAGTGGGTATTTATAGACTCTGAATGGGTCGAGTTGTGAACAAGAAAAAAAAAAAAAGGTAATTGTGCTTGCGAGTGAGTATTTAAATATTTACATTTTAAATATATTTGCTGCCAGCTGCTGTTAGTGAGAAGAAAAGTAATTTGGGAAATCGCAACCCTTCCTATTTCCCACATTTTTTACCATAATAAATGCACATCTCAATTTAGCATGCCCCGAAGCTCGGGGAGCCCGCATCATCACTCACTAGTGTTGTGGGACTGTGCAAGGACTGGGATGTGGGGCTCTGGGCATTGAGCCTGGGCAGCCCGAGTGGCTCTTTGCGTGCAAAGCTCTCTACTGACCAGTGGCTGTGCTGCTTTCTCTGCTGCTTTCTCATGTTATGACTTCAGGCTTGCATGTAGGAAGACAGGTGGTCTGAGTCATACTTCCCAAACCCCTCCAGCTCATGGGTCTGCCAACGTGGCATGTTGGGTGATGACGTCCAGGTTCACGGGAATGCTCCAGTGATGCTATACTCCATAGCTCAGCCTACACCTCAGTTTAAGTCACATTGGAAAGTCCAGGAGGCGTTAAAGCATCAGACAGATGAGTAAGAGGACATCATGAAGCAATAAAGCAGATGTGTCCTGGGTCTGGGCATCGTCCCCCATTCTCTCCTTCTGCAGGTGCTATTTGTAGCCAGCCCCAGTGTGGGTCGTCCTAACCTTGTGAAATTGACAGTTTCCTCTTATTTATTATTAGATATTTTAAATTTTTTTTTTCTCTCATCCTTCCATCTATGCAGAATGGGTTTTACCTGTGGAAATTTTTGCCTCTGGGACAAGGGAAGAGGATCACTAGAGTCAAATAAAGTTGGGAATCAAAAGGGGATTTTAGGCCATTCCTGCTACTGGGGATGTCTAGAGAGAATCTGCTCCTTCACAGGGGGTCTCTTCCAAAAATAAATCCCACAGTGTCCAACTTGCAGAGATCCAACACCTCCTTTTTGTCCTTTGCTCTCAGTTCAGCTCAGTTCAAGTACTGAGCTCCCTCCTGCCCTCAGGATGTTCCCTGTATTGATGCAACCAAAATGCACACAGAGCAAACACTCCCAATGACGCAGCTTGTGGTCACGGTGCTTCATCACCTTCCTTGTATGACAGGGAGGGGGAAGGAACAAAAACAGTGTGATGACATCAAATTCTTGGAGTAGATGCCCCTCAGCTGCCGTGTACCTGGGCAGTGGTTTCAGTGCTTAAAGGGTCTGCGTTATCTAAACAACACTGGTGTGGTTTTTATTGGTGGGCTCTCCAGTGATTATGCCATTGACTCAGGGCAGGAAATGGAAAAACAGAGGCTGCAGCTACCAGCTTTGCTGGGTTTGGCGGCTTCCAAATGACCCTTGCCACCATTTTTAAAGGTGTTGATTAAAAATTAGCCTTGTCCAAATCAGTGCCAGATCACTGCCTTGAGATCTCACTCTCCTGTCTTTACCTGTCTGCCATTACTCGACGTGTGAGAAGCTTTGCTTGGAGGAGCTTACCAAAGAGCAAGAAAAACAGCCCAACTCTGGAAATACTACTGTTTACTTTAAAGCACATTTTGTTTCCATTTTGCTATAAATATAGAAGAAGTGAAAATCTACTGTTGTGTAGGTCCTGTCACTTCAACAGCAGTTGAGCAGAATTTCTCACATGGTCTCTCTAGTGCCCAGAAAATTCCTCAGTAAATGCCCGATCCAATACTGTGAGGCATCAGATTCTTCTGCAAATCACTGGGAGCTTGAAAACACTCATCCCTGGACAAAAAATAAAATAAAGTAAAATAAAATAAAATAAAATAAAATAAAATAAAATAAAATAAAATA
>JAPSGF010000192.1:120664-213214 GCA_035772895.1 Perdix hodgsoniae
TAAAATAAAATAAAATAAAATAAAATAAAATAAAATAAAATAAAATAAAATAAAGCAATACAACAAAATCTCAACTCTTAGGGACAGGCTGGGATGGTGTATCCTGCAAAACTGGAGAAACGCCACTGAACATTGGAAGGATGTCCCAGAGTTGTGTTCTCAGTGTGGCTCATGTAATAGCAGTGCAGGTTTGCATGCAGTGCATTTAGGCATTTGTTCTGGTGCAAGAGTTTGGCTGAAAGTACTTTGTTTAAGATTTCAGTGAGTCAGGAAGAAGATGAGTGGGAAATGCACCAATAGGAAAGCAAAAATGGCAAATGGAAGTAAGCTCATTGCACACAGCTTGCTGGAATATTTTCACAATACCTGAAATTCTTCTTTTATCTGAATTCAAATTTCCTGACCCTTGGATACGCAGAATGGGGAGAAGCAATGGGTGGATCTGAGCCTCTGTTGCACTCTCCAGCACCACAATGCAGTCCCCATCCTTGAAACCCATCAGCTGTCTCATGGATCTCACCCGGATTCTAAAAAGTGCCATTCCCAGGACATTTCCTTACCTTACATTGGAAAGAAATGGTATTTCACACATTTATCCTGACCCCACACCCCAAACCTGGAATTTGAGAGTAGATGTGCTCAATTCTGTTGCTATCCCACTGCTGTTGCTTACAGGGAAGGTGTCTTTTTATTCAACACTGAGTTCTGATAATTAAAAGGGGAGTTGGAAATGAGCTCTCTGTTGTATCTCAGATATCACAAATGTGGTTCCGGAGGAGGAAGAACACCAAAGCGGGGCAGGGAAGAAAGGGAACAACACCTTCACATGACAGACGGAGAGATTTAGTCCCACCCTGAGGTTTGGGAGCTCAATTTCCATCCAGATGATGGAAGAATGGGATTAATTTAGCCATAACTGGAGAAGGAGAGGAATCAGAAGAGCTAGAAAGGAAACAAACCCAAAAGAGCCAGAGAACCTTTATATTAGGGTGAAGCTGGAGAAAAGGGGGTGTGTTGTTCAGTAATTATGCCCACAATTAATTGAAGACATACAGAATTTCTGCCTTTCACGACTTTAGGAAATCAGAGAATGTGAGAATGGGCTCATGTTGGAGAAAACCCTCCTTGGCTGCACAGCTGCCCACAGAATGCAAACTGAGGCCAGGAGGAATTCCTTGGTGTTGACCATCTGAGGCTGGAAATGAACTGTCGACATGTAAGTATGCACTAATACAGCCCGCAGAGAAAGCTCCATCGTGCTGAGAAATTGAGGAGAGCAGGAAAACACCTCATAGGGCACTTCTTGGTGTGCCAACATGAGCTGTCACGTCTGTAAAGCATCTCCCTTGGGTATGGAAAAAAAAAAAAACAACTCTTCCTGAAGTTTCCTCTCCATCAGCCTCATACTAAACTGTGGATGGGATCAGTGGGTGCCAGGATCCAGGTGCCTCGTTCCTTTCTGCAGGACATGCCAGTGTGATGCTGGTGGGGAATGGGAAACTGGGGAGAAGAGGTGGCTGCCCTCTGAAATCTCCCCCAAAATGCCACCCTGGGGCTGGTTGCCTCTCGAGCGACATATTTCTTTCAATTTCTTTCAACTGCGCTTCCAAAGAAGAGTTTCTCCATGACTAATGTTTATCAGTGCTTTGCTGGTGCTGCAGTGAAGGAGCTGGCATTCGGAGGAGAAAATCCATTTGCTTTCCTCTGCAAGGGGCCGTTGAGCAGTGAGATAATGCTCTTCCCAAAAGTGCGTGCTCACTGCCGCTGGGTCGCTGCCAGGAGCAGCCTCCCCCATTCCCTCTGGAGGTGGCAACAATGCACATGTGTGTCATTTCCTGACCTCTGTGGAAATCTCAGGGCTGATATTCAAGAAAAGAAAAAAAGAAAGATGGAAAATCAAGGGCCTCCCCTAGTAAGACTCCACCTTCCAGACTGCTCCATTTCCACGTCAAGTGTCTCTTCATGTCTTGTGCTCCATGGCCAAGGCTGTGTCTTGCTCTGGGGTGAGTCAGCCCCAACTGTCCCCAAGGGAGGGGACAGCAGACCACCCCCAGGCAGTGGGCTCACATCCTGCCCATGGATTTCCAGGAACTTTTCTTAATGCTTTAAGCTATAAAAAATCACTAAAACACCAAAATACATCCAGGCAGGACTGTCTATCCTAGAGACACCACGTAGACAATCCCATCATTTGAAGCCATCCTGTATCCATTGTCATACTGGGGCTTTTTGATCCCGGACCTTCTTCAGTTGGAAGCAAATCTGCTTCACCATCAGGCTGCATCTCTTTGTACCTATTGCTTTTATAGCTCTCTACAATTCCCTGAAAGGATGTTGTAGAGAGGTGGGTGTTGACCCCTTCTCTCAGGTAACAGCAACAAGATGAGGGGTAACAGCCTTAAATTGCGCCAGTGAAGGTTCAGGTTGGATATTAGGAAAAATGTTTGTTTAGAAAGAGTGCTGATGCACTGGCAAAGGCTGCCCAGGAGATGGGGGAGTCACCATCCCTGGAGGTGTTCCAGAACTGTAAAGATGTGGCACTGAGAGACATGGTTAGTGGGCATGGTGGGATGAGCTAGGGTTGGATTTGGGGATCATAGATCTTTTCCAACCATCATAAGTCTGTGCTATGATTCTATTAATAAGGGTCCCGTGGAAAGGCCAAGGTATGTGGTTGTTTTGGGGCACCGTGCTTCTGAAAGCTTTCCATTCTTTAGGACCCTGAAGGCTTGAATCTATTCCACTCACTCTATCTTCTATTGCTGTGTTTTGGCAAAGCACAGAACAAATGAGTGGCAGGGTTGGATAAACAAGCTTAAGGTAAACATTATCTGCATGTATATCCTGATTTATAATGTACGTGCATCAGTTAAAAATTTACTTGAATTTACCACAGTGTTTTAAGTAATGTTATTAAGAATGTAAGTTCTTAGGAAAACTCAGTCTGTTTTTAGCCCAGACATGCAATTAGGGGAATTAGTAACACGATACGTCATCTTCAAGAACACACAGATACAGTGGTCAGAAACCTCATGCAACCCTCTGGAAGGAAATTTTGCTCGCAGCATATGTGAGCGCTCTCTTGCAAACCTCCTGTTTCTCACCAGGAAATAACGTGACCTCCCCAAGGCAGCACATGGCCTGTTTGAAGGGCTCTGAGGATGAAAGAAGGGGAGATTGAGGTTAGATGCTGCCCAGAGGAGATGTGGATGCCCCATCCCAAGGCCATATTGGATGGGGCCGTTGGCAGCCTGATCTAGTGGGTGGCAACCTGGTCCATGGCAGGGGTTTGGAACTGAAAGATTTTTAAAAGTCCTTCCAATCTAAGCCATCCTATGATTCCACGATTCTATGAGTATGCAATCCAGTATTTGGATGGTATTGGGTGAATGTGAGTATGCCACCTCTGGAGAGCATCACCACCATGACTTTGCATTCTGCACAGGCTTCCTGGTTCAGACCAGAGGCATAAATCAAACAGCACCCGAGCCCCCAACCTCTACCAAAACCTTTGCATTTACTCCTCTGTTCAGGGCCAGATGGTGAGGGCAAAGAGAACTGCCACGACCATACATGGGCTCGCATCACATCCCAAAGCTGCGGCTGTGCAGCCCCTCCACTTATTCCCATGGCACCATGACCAGAGCCCTTTCTGCTGCTGGGACAGTGGAAAATTCCAGAAAAAAAAAAAAAGAAAAAAAAAAAAGCTACATCTCTCCCTCCCTTCTTCTTTCTGAGGGTTCCAGAAACTCCAGCTGAATTTCACAAATTCAGGTGGCTTTTGGCCAGTTTGCGTAAGCCAGAGTCCAAATTTTTGGTTGCTGAACGAAGCTTTGACACAAGTCATTGAGGTTTCTTTATCGCTAGCAACAATCTTTGCTTTTGTTTTTGTTTTGCTTTCAGCCTCTAGCACTGCTGCAAAACAACCTGATCCTGCTACAGGGACGCGTGTGAGGAAAGCAAGAATATTGCTCATTAAATCGCTGCAAATGATAGAGGATCCTGCAAAAATGCTGGAAAATATGAGAAGGCCAATGAAGCAAGGGGGGAAAAAATGGGGTTTTCTTTCCTCCTCTAAGAAAGAATGCATTATCTGGAAATCGCACTTTGTAGTTTGGCATTTGTTGTGGTGTTGGTTTATTTCAGCAACCAACTCTGAATAAAGAACAACCGCAGAAACTGTACTCCAAAGCTACAGCGGTGGGTGGCAAATTTCTCCCTTACCACAAATATCCTTCCATACTTGTCAGTCCAGATTGAAAACATTTTTTGCTGTTGTTTGTGTATCTCATCTTCCATCACTCTCAACAAGGGTCAGGAACAATGGGTTTGATGGGTTTTGGACCTAAAAAGGAATTTTTTCTTCTTCTCCCTTCAATTCCATAGTGGCTCATTGCAGAGCTCAAAGGTTAGGACTTGTCCTATCTATGGGAGCTGTTATGCTCCCTCTCTTTAAGCCAAGGGATGGATGTGTGAGCACTGATGGTCACTTTCTGTGGGATTCTTGCAAGATCTGAGTATCCGAAGCAAACTTCTCACCTGCTGGGCTTGCCTGGCAAAGTAAAGTGCAAAATCATCGCATTCTTTCAACTTCAAGTTCTTGCCTGGAGAAATCTCAGCCTTGGGTAGGGCAGAGGCACCTCCCTATCAAAAGGAGGATCCCAACCCCCCAAAAATGTGTGTTTGTGCTTCCAGACACGCACAGCCCCATTGATTTAGTGCACGCGTACGTTTGCGCAGCTGGGATCTTGCACTGTAAGCTTCTGCCAGATAACTGTACAGTGAGGAGCCCTGATTTGCTCTGGGCTTTTTCAGTGCATAAAAACACCATCCCCAAGAAGCACAGCCCTGTTGGGTCTGATGTCAGCATGCAGGAGTGTTCGCTCATAATGGAATGTCCTGCAGACGGTGGGGTTTTGGAGAGCACAGCACCCAGCTTTACAGCAGCACCGTGCACCCAATTTACCCAAATATCTTCAAAACGTGTTGGTTTAACTTCACAGCTGTTGTATTTCCACATCCTCAGCAAAACCCTGGACCTACTCAGCCCTCAGGTGGTCCCATTGCAGTTGAAATCCTAGAGTCATTAAAGCTGGAAAAGGTCTTTAGGACCACCAATTCCGACTCATCCCATCCCAGCATGCCCACTGACCACTTTCCTCAGTGCCATATCCCCACGGTTCTGAAACACCTCCAGGGACAGTGAACTCCACCACCTCCCTGTGCCAACATGTCACCACTCTTAAAATATAATTTTCCTACTATCTAACCTAGTTCTTGGGACGCACCCAATAAACAAGGAGTCCTCCAGTGGATAAGTTCCTCTTCCCTCTTTCTCCTGATTCTGGATCAGCGAGACCCGCGGTGCTCAGAATACAATGACTTCGCCCCCAAAGCAGTGATAAGGAATTCAGCAGCTGCCAAATGCCAGCAGGCTCTGCCCTGGGCTCTTCTGCTCCACTTCAACATCAGTGCTGGATTCTGGGGGCTGAAAACAGCAGACACCCACCCCGACAGCCCCAGGCAACCCCTTCAGGCACGCTCCTTGCTCTGCTCTGATGGAGGTGTGGAAGAGCCCCATTAAGTCTCCTGCCAGTGCAGCCTTTCCATTGTTGTTTTCCATGAGAACACGATATGTTTATCTAGCTTTGATTTTTTTTCTTTCTTTTTTTTTTTGTTTTGTTTTATTTTGTTTTGTTTTGCTTTGTAGCTGAATGAACTGATTATTACTTTCATCTGGTTCCCTCTGAAGGGTCAAATGAAGCCCAAATAATAAAATTGAACGCGAGTGTGTGTATATATTTATAATTAATAGGCTACATACTGAAAGATGTGGGTCCCAAAAGAACGTGTAAGAGAAAATACTCTAAAACTCGATCTTTATTTTGGTTCAACCTCACCAATTTCCTGCAAAGCACAAGCGGTGACATAATACGGGGCAGATCAAACCAAACTTTAAAACCAAACCTCTACTCTGCTTCTCATGCCAAATGTCATCCCCTTAAGATGTGCTTTTCTCCATCTGGCGATTTTGGCTTCCCTGTGTTCCCTGCAAGACTTTGGACCTTTTGCTAGAATGTTTGTGATATGACTCAGAATAACAAACAAGACACGCAGAACCTTCATTCAGTTGAGCACAGTACTGGCAATAAATGGAGCTGGCTCAACAGGAGGGTTCTGTAGACACCCCACGAAACTCAAAGGAGAGAAATAAATCAGCAACTAATGCATTTTTCTCCCCCCCCCCCTTTTTTTTTAAAGAGAAATCAGAACTATTTTTCAGTAAAGTTAAACTTTTCCAGCTTTTCACCAAAGCAAACAGAAAGCAGGTGCGTGCTGAAAGGATTTTGGCCAGGGACGTGCGGAGAAGTGCACATGGGTTTTCCTGTGAGCACTCACAGCTAATGGGCTTAATTTTGCTCTCAGTAATGTTGATGCAAGCTTTGCCATTTCCCTTCAAAGAAAGCAGGCAAGACACCTACAGAGCCACAGTGTATAGAAGAGCAAGAAGCGTAAGGCATGTTTTTCAGGTAGTCTGTGTATTTTAAGGGTTGTCACAATCCCATCCAAACCCTTTGCTCTGCAAAACAGCACTCAGCTCACTGAAGCTAAATTCAAAAATAAAGCTTTTCCTTGCATTAAAATACATAAATCCAGAGAGCAGGAAGCAAACATGGTCTTACTTCCCAGTAGTTCTCAGCCACTCAGTTCTGCTTTTTAATGCAACGCGTTGCGTTGATATCTTGGTGGAAGGTGTACACATCCACCACCCTGAAAGATGTGCCATTGATTTGCAGATTCCAGATTTCTTCTGGTGCTCTATAAAAGCCCATTTCCCACTGTTTTTTATTTAAGAGCAGAGTGGCACTGACATTGTCACCACTAAGGATGCAGTCTGGGAAGCAGAGAGAACAAGGCAGCTCCCGATGATGGATGGCATGGCCAAGGGCAGAGCCACTGTTCCGTGCCAGCCCTCTGCAGAGCACCTACGATCTCAGGGCTGTCTGAGCCAACACGTCCTAATGCACAGAAATCCCGAGTGCTTAAAGCCTCCCTTATCCATGACCATAAAAGTCCAGCAACTCCGTGCGCACGGATGCCTCACGCATGTGCCTCAAGGAGCAGATTGCCAGTTTGGCACTTGGCAGCCTATGCCTGCCACGGGCAGCAAAGCCCATTTGTCACCCAGGAGCGTGTTGAAGCCATGTTTACATAAATCCTAGTGCCTCCCCCTTCCCAGCAAATGAGCCTTTGTACCACGGATCTGGGACAGGCAGGGATGGAGACAGCAGAACTGCTGCCATTGGGTGGGAGTCACATCCATGAAGATGCAGAAATCCCTCTCCCCAAACTGATGACTCTCTGCCTTTCCCTGTCCCAGCACAGAATACTGATTGAACCAAGCTGAAAAGCTCAGAAAGCAGAAAAACAGCCCCACTTTTCACCCTACTGGTATGGGATTTATTAAAGAAAGCCCTCAGATGTGAAGAAGGAAGAGCGGCTGCTTCACGGTGCTTTTGAAGGCTTTATTAACCTGAAGGCTTGGAAAACAGCTCTGCGTCACACATGAGCTCAGCTGTGTAATGAGTTGCAGAAAAGCTGCCCTTCCCAGGTGGATGGGGGCTGCATTCTGCAGTGCTGAGTTACTCCTATTTCACTTTTCATGGGCTGCTCAGCAGCAGGGCTGACACCTCCAACCTTTAGGCAAGGAACTAATAAATTGAGCAATAAATTGAGCCAGTTTTGTCACCGCTGACATCCAGATTGGGTTGGGAGCATCCCTGCATAGCCCAATTCCCTCCATCCAGGCCTATTTCCCATCTCCCTTCCTTTGTAATTTGTTCTAGCAGAAATGCTAGGTCACAGCTTCAAGCAGTGATTGAGCATCTGGTAGGAAGGCAGGGCCAGCCCAGGGGAGCTCAGGTGTGTGCAATGTACCTGAATGACAAGTAGGGCTGGAGCCAGGATCCACCCCTTCCCAGACCTCATTTAGGGGTTGGCAGTAGAGGCAAAGCTTTTTTTCTCTTGATCCTTGTGTATCTGAGGTTTTCTGAAGGTAAGCAGCTTCTTTCTTTTATTTCTGTACTGAAGGCTGTTGTATTTGAGCAAATTCTCACTTACTGCAGCCTGGTATGTTGCTATTCTGCTTTTGTTGCTGCTCGTTGCATTGCACTTGCACTGTTTGATATAATCTGGTTATTGGTAATCCTAGGGTCTGATGATGTCTCCATAAGGGCTGATATATCAGGTATGGGTGACTACGCAGCCTTGTTTGCTCATCAACCTTTGCTATAAACATGAGCAATTGTTCAGCACAATGAGATCTCTCCGGATTTCCAAGCCGTATCTTCTCATCTCTTGGGTAGGAACAGTGGTACCAAACCTTTGCAGGAGGGAATGCTGTTTCTCTGGATGCTTTCCACTCTGTCCAATTATTTATTGCAGTGAGTGGGGGGATGATGAGAGCAGTTGCAAAGCGATGAAGGGGGGGAACGGTGTTGATGCTTTCTGTGCTGTTATTAGGATACTGATGAACAATCCTCATCTCGTCCCTCTGCTCCTTCATCAGATTTCAGAAGTCAAATGGGTTTTCCTTAAATAGGGAATCAAGAAGAGGGGACAGGGATGCAAAACTGCTGGGGAAGTTGTAGCTGAATCTGCAGAGTCTGGCCAGGGGATTCATAAATAAGGTGCACTTATGAGTTTCCAAGCTGATTGAGTGCGTTTCCTTTCCCCCACACAACATTGTTGGAGCTGATTGGGCTCTAAGCATGCAGCTAGACTACTTTCTAAAATGATGATAATGAGAGAGTGTGGAAGTGCTCTACAGGGGGGCTGAGTGGAAAAGCATGTGTCAGGTGGACAAGTAGTTCATAGTAGACCAACTGACTTGGCTTGGGGGAGAAGCAGGTAAACTTTAGCTCTTGTGAGCTATTTGTAGGGGGCTTTAAACATTACTGGGGTTGATGCTTTTCTCCCTGCATCTTATTCTGATGTTCCATTGCCCAAGCACAGTAGTGGACCACCTTTGGGGTGGACTCGCTTCCCATTGTGTCCAACCTGAATTTCTTCCGGAATGTTTTGGCTCTTCCAGTAATAGGTAGTCATGCACTGCATTTATCATCAGATCCTGTTTCTCTTCCTGGATGTTGTTCAGATGCGCTTTTGTATCACTTTGGGTTCTCTTCTTTGGAAAGTCCCTGTGGAAGTGTCAGCCAAAATGAATAACAACCGGAAACAATAAAAAGGAGAAAGATAAAATCAGGAAGAGTAAGCTCTGTTTATAGATGTGAACAGCTTTTCCAGTAAACCACCAAATAAAGAGTTTCTTCAAACTTGGAAAGTCTGAGAATGGGACAGTAGGAAAAGCAGTCGGGCTCAGAAAATCTTCAGAGTGGGAAAAATGTAAATAAAAAATGGGAGAAAAAGAAAGGACATGAGGTTGGCTTTCTTTTTTTTTTTCTTCCTCTTGAGAGCATTTGCAGAAGAAGAGATAGGGTTGATTCAAGATCCACACACCGCAGACGTGGTGTCACCCGCCCCCAGAGCCAAAGCAGAAGGTGATGCTCCTGTTGTGGGCTTTGGAGCGCTGCTGTTTGCCTCCTGTTGAAGTTTCAAATGCATTGATATATTAAAAAAATAAATAGAATGAATCCATGTCTTGTGAAAAAGAGAAGTGGCAGCAATAAGAATAAAGTGCACTTATATCTATGCTTTAAGAAGGAAAAATGTAGAAGATACATCAGCATGGGCACTGTGAACACCTAATGCATCAAGCTTGTTTGTATAAAGAAAATTAGCATTAACTGTGTGTAATAATTCAACTAATTCCCACTGAATTGAGGCTATGAGTTGTCATCTTGGCATGAAGAAGGCCAACACTTCCAACGGAGAGCTGCTGGGGAGCTGTTTTCCTGCTGTTCCATTGAAGACTCATAAAATCAAAGAATCACTCACACTGGAAAGACTTCTGAGATCTCCAAGTCCAGCATCAACCCACCACATCCCTGTGGTTCTGGGGCACCTCCAGGGATTAGTATCTCCTCCACCTGTGCACCACCCCTCCTTCTGAGAAGATATTTTTTCCTGGGATCCAACCTGAATCTTCCCTGGCACAACAGAACCCAAGGCTCTAAAGAACTTAGATGCATGCATGCAGTGAATGTTTTCATCACGGGGGGGGGGGCGGCTTTTTCTACACCTGAAATGTGTAGGGTGGATGGCTCTGCAGCCCTTGGTCTTGCTAAACAGTGTTCTTTGCAGACAGAAGAAAGAGAGCTGAAGATGACTGGGAGCTCTGTGCTGCCAAAAAGGAAGAGAATGGGAGATGGAGGAGAGTTGCGTGGTGCTGAGTAACGCAGCCAGTGGTGCTGACGGGTTTGACATGTGTGTAGTTTGGTGGGTATCCAGCTGAGCAGAGGAGTAAGTGTGCATGCGTGTGGCTGTTGAATAAGCTACTTTTCCTTGCAGGAAGAGGCTCTATGTCTGGAGGTACAGTCAGGATGCTTGACAGTTGGAATCCTGCAGCAAGAGGAGAACTGTGGGAGTGCACCAGGCTTTTCTTGGTTTGTATTTTCTCCATTTAAAAGGAGCTCTGGTGCTCTCACAGAACAGCCTCATTGAATTCAAGAACAATCAGCAGGTCATTCTTTCCTTAAACAGCAACTCAGCATCGTGAGCACAAGAAGTGCAAGACACTGCTTACTGGATGGGGCCACATTTTGTGTTCTGCTCTCCTCTCTGCTCACTTCTGCTTCTAATCTAGGAGGCTTTGTTTTCCCGGCATCGTTTAATCAAACGTAGATCTAATCAGTGCCAGAGCATTAACAAGCACGAGCCCCCGCGATTCTCCGCAGCCATGCAAGACGTTGGATAACAGCAACTTCCCGTGCTGCTCTTTCTGCATCAGGTCCTGAAATCCCCCAATTACGTTTTGTACCAAGAAATGAGTAATGCTCATTGCTAAGTCATGTTAGCGGGGCGCTTCCAAGGCCCTGCCTCCCACTGCTGTGGTACGTGAAGCACGTGGAAAACAGAGCGATGGCCACGTGTAGGGCTGCTGGATTTGGGATTCACTCCTGCTTTCCTACTGACCCCATGGGAGGGCATTAATAACATGATAAATGATGGTAATGAATGAGACGATAGCATGAATAAAGCTCTCTCTGCCTGGCCTATTTTAAGTCCGTCAAGTCATCTGCTAATTGCTAGGTGCAAATGGTGTGCTGTCTTCAAGCTTGGGTAGTTCCATATACAGGCATGGAATTTTTGCCACATCCTGGGAAGCATCTGGTGCTGGCCACTGTCAGGGCAGGAATGGGGTTGCACAGGGCATTTATCTGGCCAAGGAATTTATATGGTCCTAACTTCATCCTGTTAGGAGCTAGGCCAAACAAAATTTGGCCAACCAATACATTGGCCAACCCTTTACCAAAATAACAGGGAATGGAATGAAAGCAGGATGAAGAAAATATTTTCAGGGAAGAGCAACTGTACCTTGCATGTTTTGGGTTATATTTGTGGCTTTGTTTGTTTGTTGTAGTTGCTTTCTTGAAAATAGTGGCTTAACAGTGAAGAATGAGAGTTGTATATGGTGAGTCCCATCCAGTGGCTTTAGCCATGCCTGTCACCCATGGCAGCAGCTGGGCAGGTTGGCATTGCCTTTCAAAGAGCTTAAACTTGCTGGGCTGCACACAAGGGATGCAACCTCCAACATTCAGGAATTGAGGCTGACTATTGGTGCATGACTTCCACCGGGGTCTGCCAGGAAAGTGCAATTCTTAAGGAAACCCCTGCTCTGCTGCAGCTTCCTCGTGTCCCCAGCTGCACTGAATACTGTCGCAGGAGTGCTTCCAAAGGGCTGCAGGCTCGCAGTGCTCTGCCTGACTCAGCCCCAGCAGCCTGAACTCCTGCAGCCCATCCCTGAAGCGTTTAAGGGCTTTGCTGTTGTTTTTTGTTATTATTAATATTATTGCAATGCTTGTTCTGGCACAAGAACGCCTTTCCTATTCTCTTCTCTGGCTCAGAATTTTTGGTCAAAGTTTAATTAAATTTAGAGGAGCTGGAAAAACTGCATAATTTAAAAAGTAAATGAAAGCAGTGGCTATTACTGAGGGGAGGGTGGGGGCCAGCCTGGCCACAGCCCTGGGGACACAGTGGGGAGGGCAGTGCAGAAATGACCCCGGAGATGTGGGTTTCCCTGCATTTGTAGTAGATGGCAGAGGGCTGTGGGGGTAAAGGGCTCCCCATGGTGCTGGGCACTGTAGGGATGCTCAGGGTTCTCCAGGTACCCAGCAGAATGAGGCCCTTGTTTGTCCCTGCCCGTGCGGTCAGACGCTGTGGGTGGGAGCAAGGGGGGGTGGGGGGGGATCTGTTTTCCCAGGCTCCCTGCCATCAGGAATTACTGAGCTGCCATGAAATGGGAGGAAATATTTCATTATAGGCACATGCGCTTCAATTTCACATGATGGAAACTTCAGGATCAGCTTTCTGCCCTCCCTCCCCTCTTCTCCTCTCGCTGCCCAAGCCTCATCCCTGCTGCTGTGGGTGATGCTGAGCATCCCGCTCCTCCTCACTGCAGGGAGGGGGACCCCACCTGCACCATGGGTATGTGCTAAAAGCACATCCCCAACCCTTAAAGCATAGAAAATAAGTACACAATAAAAAAAAAAAGTGCTATGGGGAGAAGGTGGAGGGCAAGAGGCACTTCCCCCCACCTGAGGGCAAAAGTGATGAGTTAAAACCTTCTCCTCGAGTAAGAAGGTAGCAGAAACATGTGGGGAGATATGGGATATCTCTATAGGTGGTATCCTCATGGGCACTTTTTGAAAGTGCCCTTAATTTTGCAGGGACATCTCAGGTTTTTCCCAAGGTCGTGCACTGGCAGATGGCTGTGCTAGGGAACTGTGTGACGGGTTGGGAGGGAATTGGGGATTTGGGTGGTGGAACTCTGGAGTCATGAAACTCTGTAATTGCAGAATAATAGAATGATAGTATTGAGGAATTGTAGGATTATTGAATCATAGCATCATCAAGATTGGAAAAGACCTCCAAGTTCATCCAGTCCAACTGCCAGCCCATCCCCACCATGCGCACCAAACCCAATCCCACCATGTCCCCAAGTGCCGCATCTTTCTATCTTCTCAGAGCTGTCTGAGCTGAGGGTCTGCTCTGAGTAGTGAGATGGGGGGATCTTCTCTGCCCTCCCCGATTTCCTCAGGGTGGGATGCAGTGAGGAACGCCCCAGTCTAACAGGAACAAACTGGTTTGCAATTTTTATTCCTTTTGTGACAGTTTTCTGTCCCCACATTTACCTTTTGACCTCATAAAGAGTAAAGTGGATGGGGGCTGGAGGGTGAAAATGGCCTTTTTTGCTTTGCTCCATGGCTGCAAGAGGGGGGCAGCAGGGCAGTCCCTGGGGGAGGTGTAGGGCAGCATTGGGGCCGGGCTTGGCGGCGCCTGCCAGTGTCAGTGGGGTCAGAGTGGGGGTCAGGGACAGTGCCCGGTGGCCCTATGGCCCTAATCCACTCTGGTCCCTGGGCAAGATTTGATGCTGCCCCCCCCCCTCCCCCCAGGTGCTCTGAGCACTGTGGGAGTGGTGAAGATCAGGGCTGAGGGTGTGCAGGTATTGTGGGATTGGGAGAGGAAAGGATGAGATGGGAATAGGAGTAAAAAAAAAAACATGAGTAAGGATAGGGATAAAGAGAAGAGGCAAAAGGGGATAAAATGGTGGGGGGAGGAAAAGGAGAAGAAAGGGAAAAATGGAAATGGGAAGAAGAAAGGGAGAGAAAGGGAAAATGATGGGGGGGGGGGTGAATTGATTGAATTGGAAGGAGGAGGTAGGAAAGAAGCATGAGAAGAGTGAAAGGAATGAAATCTAAAATGGAATTGGAAAAAGGATAAAAGCTAAATATAAAAGGGGGGGGTGGAGGAAGTTTAAGACTTTTTAACCCAGGCAGGCAACATCTAAGGATGCACTTCATAAGGCAGGGTTGTCTCGCACTAGTTCCAGCTCAGGAACTTTGATCTTAATTTATTATTATTATTATTATTATTATTATTATTATTATTATTTGCTTTAAAAATGCAAGGAGGTGTGAGGACCTAGCAAGCCTGGTTTGTCCACAAATTGAACCTGAAGTCAGCAATCCTTCCCAGTCCCTCACTGGCCCAAACTGGGACCCACTGGAAACTGCAGCACCCCAGCAAAGGGTGACCACAGCTCCCATCCAGCTGCTGTTCCCACCAGTTCCTATCTTCAGTCCTCTGCTGCAACTGTGAGGCACAATATTAACTTTCTGCCCCAAACGATAACTCCATACCTTATTAAATTACACATATCTAAAGCTGTTTCCAGCTTTGAAACCATATTGTATATGCAAAGGCTAAGGCTGGGAGGAATTTTTACAGATGAGTAATAAACATCTGAAATAAGATTTATGATGGAAAGCTGACACAACCTTAAGTGGATAATTCAATTTTTACTCCCCTGCTTTGTTCCCTACAGAGGCACTTATGGCTACAAAGCACAGGAACACCCGGCTATCAGTCCCCAGCACTGTTCCCCAGCGGCGCACACACAGCCAAACTCTGCTCAGACACATTTGCACCTTGTGATAAATGCTTGCTTCTTCTGGTGTTTCCATCTCTTTGCCACCCGCATCCACACCTACATCATTGCTTGGGTTTTGCCTGTTGTTTTTCCTTTTTCAGCTCAGCTTTTCCCATGGTTGGGAATTTTCTCTGACTACATCTCTGTGACTTTCTTCTGCTATTTTTATTTATCCTTTTTAGGGGACAGATTAATCTGAATTAATGCTTGTGTGGTTCGGCTGGGTTGTTGGGTTGGAGTGGATTGAGTTGGATTGGAATGGGTTGGGCTGGGTTGAGTTGAGTTGTGTTGGGAAGGCAGCTGACACATTTACATCATAAATGAAGAAGAGGCAGATTTTTGGGTGCTCTGATTTTTATTTTTTTTTAACCGAATTCCGGTTTCTTTCTCAGGATGTTTTCCTCGTCTTTTGAATCCTTTCACTAAAGATAAGCTTTTTAACTTGATAGTGATGCAAGGATGGATGCAGGCACTTGGATGAGTATTACTGATAGACAAAGCAAAAGAGAAACAAAAGTCGATCAGGGCAAAATGCAGACCAAGAGGTAAAAAATTTCTTTACCAGCAAAGCTCCCAGGCTTTGGTGGGCAATGCTTTACTCACACTGAGCTGCTGCTTCCCATCAAACTTGTGAGAATAATGCCAAAGAAGCAAGTATGGAGAAGCGATGAAAAGGAGAGAGCTGTTTTCTAGGAATTCTGTGGCTGAGCATAATTTCCTTCCAAGCTGGCTGGCTGCAATGAGTTTATTTCCATTGCAATCACAAAACCATACTGCTTGATCTCTAAATGTCATTGTACTGAAAAATTCCACAGCTTGGATTGATAAGTACAGCTGATTTTTGAGTCTCAACACTTAACCTTGTGATAGCCTGAAGATTTGGGTTTTAAGTAAGGAATGCTCAGCGTGGAACATTTGGGATCAGTTGGAGTAAATATAGTGATTGATCCAGTCCCAAAATCAAAAATTGCTTTTTTAAATTTTTTTCTTATCCCAATGCAGAGAAATTTCAAAATCTCAAACTTTCCCCCTGTGCTGAGAAAAAAGAAAAAAAAGCAACAACATT
The DNA here is from genome assembly GCA_035772895.1 of Perdix hodgsoniae. Taxonomy (NCBI): domain Eukaryota; kingdom Metazoa; phylum Chordata; class Aves; order Galliformes; family Phasianidae; genus Perdix; species Perdix hodgsoniae. The sequence continues at coordinate 136,342 of JAPSGF010000192.1, forward strand.
TCCCACCTACACATGAGAAGTAAACTCACAGATGTGGCCTGCAGTAATGTTTGTGCTGAACCGAATGCCGATAGGTGCACGGCATCTGCACCGCTGCCCCACACACACATTGCTTCTGCAGTAGACATAACAAACTCTGCTTGCACGCACTGCATGCACACACAACTGCTGAGAATCCGCGTTGCAACATGCGGGATGAACTTGGCCCCATGCACGTAGATCGCGCATGTGCAGTCATGGCGTGAACAGCATCACAGCCCATGTAGATTCACAGCATGAGCATGTGTTATCACAGCATTGCATGCAATCACAGCACCCATAAATATGTAATATTAGCACCCGGGTGCAGTTACTGTGTTGATTCACATGGGATCACAGAATGCACTTGCAGTTATGTAATGCATGCATATGCAACAGCAGGACCAACGATAGGTGATTGCAGTATGCAGATGCAATATCAGCATGCACATATGATCACAGTACAAGTGCAAAGACTGCAACTACATATAAGCAACGACAGCACCTATGCACATTCAATCACAGCGTGCACATGCAATTACAGTACAAGTGCAAAGGCAGTACCTATGCGTATACAACTGCAGCATTTGTGCATGCAACAGCACCCACAGACAGGCAATCACAGCACGCGCTTGCAGTCACAGTGCCTGCATGCATGCAATTGTAGCACCCAAGCATGTGCAATCACAGCATGCAGATGCAGCCACAGCATGCAAGTGCATGCACACACAGCGCCCACGCCTGCATCCCCATTCACAAAGCCCCACGCTGCTCTGTCCCGTGCACCCCCACACAGCAGCACCCAGAGCAGGCACCCAGCTCCCTCCCTCCCCCCTGCGCACACAATCACCAGACACACAGGCATATTTTTATTGCATCTGTCAGGAACATGAAAAACCTTTCTGCCAGCACTCAGCACGGGCAATTTATGAGCCTGGTCTGAGTGAGGAGGGGGTGGGGATCAGAGAAGAAATGATGGGAGAGAAAATGGCCCATAAATTGTTCGCCATGATTTACACTGTAGTCCATTTGCAGCCTATTCTTTTTTTGGAGCCTCACACACAGATCTCTCTCTCCGCTCTCCTTCACTTTGGGGTCCTGAGCCGGCCCAGCTGGAGGAAGGCAGCGATCAGAGTTCAGTTGGTGCAGACAGAGCTAAAGTAAACAGACGTGGTCATTCAGCAGGCAGTTAGCAGCCTTTGGACAGATGAGCAGGGCTTTGCAGGACCACACACGCAACCCACTCCAGACCACACAGGGACGGGGCCGAGCTGCTTTGCACGCAATGCATGCAGGGCGACGGCTGCTGCTCGCCCCACGCGGGGCTGGGGGAACCCCAGCAGTGTCTTTTGCCCCCCGGTTCCCCCCAGTCCTTGGGGTGATTCACTCTGTCACCTGGCCTGGGGAGCAGGGAGCGCATTCCTCTGTTGGAGACACAGTGTACTGCTGGAAAAGTGCCACTACTGCTTCCAATAAGGTCATCTGGTGGCTCTCTGCTCTTGTCCCTCTTCGTGTAATTTGGCCTGTTGGCTCCGTATCTCATTCCTTTTCTCCAGCAAGGTACCAAAGCTCTGTTATCAGCCTTATCTTTGGGGAGAGATGCTCCGTGCTGAGGTTGGAAGGGGTATTTTGGAAGCTTTTGGGGAATCTCTGAGCTATGGAAAGATTCTTGGCCACTGTGGAACGTTTTGGGGAAAGCTCTGCCCCACAGAAGGGCTCTTGGCCATTGTGGAAGTTATGGGAAAGATGCTCCATGACAAGGCTGGAAGGGCCCTTGGTCATAATGAATGCTTTTTGGGAAGCTCAGCCCTTTGCCAGGCTGTGTGCATGGCCAGTTCATCAGCCAACATGTACATAAAAACGTGCTACAGCCCTTCCTCAAGCATCAGCCAGGATGAGTGAAGGAAGATGCATCCTCCAGTCCCACTGAGCCATTTGCCCACATGCTCTTCTGGTCATTTCCAACACTCCTGCAATGCATTCCCTCCATCCCAGACTGGTTTTGGAGCTGATCTTCTACTCAACTTTCCTTTTTCCTCAGCCATCCCAGAGCCCAGATCCGTCCTGCACCCCAGGGCCACGTCCCCCCATGCAGCACCGCATGGACTACGGCCGTAGAGCTGGCGTTGGGCGCGTGAGGTTGTAAACCAGAACAGCGCTCACTCAAGTGAACTCTGAGAAATTGCATTTGCCTGTCAGTATCATGTTAAAGCATAACACAGACTCTCATTTTCCCACTCCTTTGGCTCCGAGGGCGTTTCAGTCCCTGCTGAGAAACATGAAGGTCGTGGCCTTCAGGTTTCCAGATCTGCCCTTACACACCATAGGGAGATCTGACAACAGCCTTATTATTTATGTAGCCAGGCAGGACTCGCCTAATGAAACCCAGAGATTTTTATTGACACACATTGGGGCTGGGGGTAAGAGCAAAGCAATCTGTCGGGCAGCTCACATAAACACAGTGGCTATTCATTTAGGGCTGGTGTGACGGGGGGACCCTCTTGCTGACTTTGACAGCACTTAATTCACCCTGAGCCATGCTCTTGGGCTGGGAGACCCCTGAATTGTGGCTGGGGCAGCATGGACAGACCCCATTCCCTGCTGTAAACAAGGGTTGATGGGGGTTGTGGATGAGTTGGGGTTGGACGTGATGATCTTAGTGGTCTTTTCCAACCTTAATGATTCTATGATTCTATGATTCAAGGGGCAAAGGGTGGTTTTCTAAGTGCTGTTTGGGAGGCAGTGATGAGAAAGTAGGATTTTTCACAGATGATTTAGTGGAGGAAAAAGTCAATTAACGACCTTTCCATCCAGAAAGGTATATACAATTTCTCATCCTTCCTGCACTGCCAATGGAGATTTTTGAGTGGGAAAGAACAACTTCTGCACACCCAGGTGGCTTTGCTGACATTGCCAAGCACATCCTCGGGGTGCCCTACGGACAGCAGTTGTGGCAGCATCCTTTGTGCCCTGACCCCTCACTTTGCAGAGGGTCTATTCTGGGTTTGTGAGGAAAACGAAGCTTTTCTTGGCAAGGAAATGACTCCTAAGTGGTCTCCTTGCAAACCAGGAACACGTAGGGAAATGGTGACTGAGTACATTTGAGTCTGGCGTTTAAAGGGCTGAAAAATGATTGCAGTTTCCTTTGGCAATCGCGGCAGGAGCCTGAAGAGGTGACCTTTGGGGAGATTCTGTTTACTGCAGCCACCGGCGGGAGCATTGCGTGATCTCGGCGTGGCTCTGTTCCCTGCCTTGGCTCTGACCCCTCCGCCAGCCGCCGCAGCTCACAGCCACCACGAACAATGGGAAGGATACCTTGAGAACAGGCAGAGATAAATCACGCTGCTCCTTTCCCGGAGGGTTGGAGCAGATGAGAATCACACATGGCTGGACATCCTCTGCCCAGCACTCCGTGCCCCTGCAAGGTGTTTGAAAACTGCTGTTGTTGGGTGGTATGAAGAAGTCAATGCCACGTTTGGGGGTTAATCCACCAGGATTTTTGTTTGCAATGACAGTGACCATTTGAATCCTTCTTGCTCCAGGTGGCAGCCGCTGTGCATTTAACAGCATCCCAGCTGGAGGCTCTCGTGGAGCTTCTCTCAGCAGAGCAAGAAGCTGCATTACACATGCATCAACTCTGCAAGTTTGGCACCTGGAGATGATCTGATTCCCTTCGAAATGCCAGAGCATGTGCAGCAAAACACAGCTCCCTGCATCCCTAGGCAATTTGGCGGCCTCCTGGCATTGCACTGCACTGCATTGCACTGCATTGCATTGCGCTGCACAGACTGACAGCACGTTGGGTATAAGACAGCACTGCATTGCACTGCATTGCACTGATTGCACTTCAGGTATAGGGAAGCATGCTCTGGGCACTGCAACATGCAGTCCTCTTGCTTTAGGTGTAGCTGTATAGTCTATCCTGGAGCCTGGCACCATCAATCTCCCACCTCCTCTGTATTTCTAAGAGCTTTTCCTCTTACAGGCTTACAAATAGCTACAGCTCAATGGCTTATCACTTTACACCCAAGTCCCCATTCTTCCTCCCTCCCTCCCTTTTATTTTCCATCCAAAATTGTCCTAATTCTCATGAGTACCCCTGCCAAAAAAAAAAAAAAAAAAGGAAAAAGAAGACTATAATAGAATAAAGTCTGCCTGAAAGATGCATGTGAAGAATGTCATCCTTGATCACACGCAGTGCCCAGGGACTCCTCCTGGAGCTGTATATTAACTCCGTGTTGGAGTGGTGGGATCTATTTGTAATTCACAAGGAAATCCTAGGACCTGCTTTTCCTGCTGGAGACTAAATAGAGCTCGTCCTTAAACAATGCTGAAAGGGTTCCCACTGCAAAAACACTTTCTAGTAAATGGGAGATGTAAATTTAGATCTGGCCCTTCTGATGCTGCTCCTGGTGGCTCGAGGCGCTGATTGTTTCTATTAGAGTTTGTTAACAATTACAGAAGTATGTTTCAGGCTGAGGAGAGCTATTAATGGCCAACAATGTTGTGATTTCTGTTCCCTTTCCCAATGGCCGTGCTTTATGGCATCCAATGCCTTCCTCTGGTGTGTGTCTGTATGCGCAGCCGACTTGGGGACAAACAATCCTCTTTCAACTTCCTCTCCCTGGTGAATTGCAGTGGGCTTACCTTGCAATGGAAATTTGGGATGGTTTCCTGAAATTGGCAGGAAAAATACCAAAAAATCTTTCTTTTTAGCTGCAGAATCCTATTCTGGGGCAGGGAGCGGTGTGACTGAATGCTGAGGCACACGTACGCACCTATTCCATCTGAGGTTGCATAATACTCATTCCAACCCCCCCCCCCCCCCCCCCCCCCCCAAAAATTCCCCCCTAAAAATACTCTGTGCCCACCCATGAGCCAAGTCCCTGTGCCTTCCTAAAAACTGGCTTTGGGATTTAATAGGGCCACCTGGTGAAGCCTCCATGGCTGACGGAAGGTGTGATGGTACCTACTGAGCAGCCTTCCCAAGTGCTGAAAACACAGCTGAGGACATCCCAGGAGGGCTGCTCTCACCCCTCTGTGGGTTAGGCTGGCCAGCAAGCAAGGATATGTTTCTTTTTGCTGCCTTCAGACAGAGAACAGTGGTTGTAGAAGTGCTGACAGACTGCAGGGAGGTTTGCAAAGGTAGGAGAGGTACACGGTTCCCCCCGGACTCTCCCTAACAACATGCTCTCTAACTATAGTGAGGTTTTATGGAAGTCTTCGTACAGATTTTATGGAAATTTCCCTTCTGCTTTCTAGGAGAGTCCCACCTAAACCTCAGAAACTACAAAAGCTAAAACTACGTGGCTTCCAAAAGACAGTTTGGCGCAATTGATTTCAGATGGCTCAGCCAGGAGAGCAGGAAGCCACCACCACATCTATAACATAAAATGATGCTCAGTGTCTTCCATCTAAGCTTGAATGCTAAAGAAGGAGCAGGCTGGGTTCTCTTGCAATCATAAAATGAGATTAATTTGCAGTTGATTTGCAATGTGTAACCTCAGTATTATTAGTTTCCTCTTGCGTTACTATCTGTTGAAAATCAAGAGATCTGCTCAGGACAGGATGAGCCGCTCTCCAACCAAAGCCATCCCGAATATGTGCCTACATGATGTATCCAACTATCAGCCCTGCTTACGGGAAGGTGTGAGTGCGGATTCTTTCTTTTTACTTGCAAACAGAGCTATTAACGCTTTCTTAGAGGGTCAGCTCGGTCTGGAGCCTTAGCATTTCCTTGGGTTAAGTCACCAAGGAAAAAAGGAATCTTTGGCTCTGGGCGATTCAACGGCACCCAACGTGAAATTACTGGGGAGGTCAAGGTGTGGTTGGAGGACGCGTGGTTTTGGGGAGAGAATATTCACCCTGGCTTGTTTAACCCCTCCTCCTGCATTTCTGTTTCATCTCAGTGCTGTTACCCTAAACCAACGGAGCTGCTCTTTCGCTTCGATATTTCCAAGGCGAATATTTGCAAAATGCACTGAGCTCCTGTGCCAAAAAAGCGCTTAGCAAACCCCCCCCCCCCCCAAAAAAAAAAAATCAAAAAACAAACAAACAAAAAAAATCCCCACCATCTTCAGCTTAACGATAAGAATAATATATCTGACCCTGACGTGGTCGCTGTGCAAGAAACACACAGCGTGCATCCATGGGGCACCGTGGGAGCGCTGGTAGCTGCTCACTGCGGGGCTCCTCCCGGCCGCGGCTCATCTCACACTGGGCGGCCACAGCGGTAATCCCCCGAGACTCGGAGCTGCCTGCGTTAATAAATGAGGCATCGTTTGGAAAGTAGTGAAATTTGGACAGGGCTCGCTTTGGCTCAGCCCGGCTCCTCGCATTCCAAGCGCGTACAGAACGCTCCGGGAAGATTTATGCATTCAAACGGGAGAATAACCTCCTGCATATTTATTAACGTGCAGCTTGGATATGGCTTTGTTTCCTTCCCCTCCACACCCTCCGTGGCTATAATTACACAGCCAGCCCCTGGGCCTGAGGTCCCCATGAGGATGAGGTTTTGGGATGAACATGCCCAGCTTTGTCTCAGTGTTGCTGCAAATTCCTTCTCTCCCTCTGTCACGAGCACTGTGCCACTCCTTCTGCCCGCTTGTGGCATACGAGGTTTGCTCCTCTTTTCAAAAATAATAAATAAACCCCTAGCCAATCCATCCCAGTGGTGATTAGGAGCTAGGTGCTAAAATTCTGGAGGTGCAAGGCAATGCGCTCCACCAAACGCCATTAAGAATCAGTGCAGCACACAACAAACTGCATCATCCCTGCAGCCGGAGAAGTGCTGTTGCAGCAGCAGATCGTTCTGCCCCAGGAATGTGGATGTTCAGTCTTTAGGTAATTAGACCTGCACTAAAACGCTATGGGAACAAAAAGGAGTCACTGATTTCTGTGTGTTTGAAACAGTCCTGATGAAGTTTTCTTCCTAATTAATCGGAAAAGTGGAATGAAATACCCGCACCGTGCATTAGCTTTTATCAACTGACACCCTCAGCTTTTGGATTCATCATTCCAATGCAGCCTTGATGGCAAACCTAGGAGCGATTTGCCTTTTTGATCCCTTCTGACATGACACTCGCTTCCTGCTGGGCTTACAAAGAACTGAAGACTGAGCGTTCACGCCCAGGTTGTATTCCTGCAATGCGCAGCTCCAGCGTTTAGTTCTGGAGTTTTCAACACTGGAAAACACCTCCAGCAGCCGTAGGCATAGCTGCTGTGTGCAGACCTTTGTAGTTATCTCCGTATCCCATCTATTCCTTGCAAAAATCCTTGAGCTTTTTAAAGGGTAAAGGGGAATTACGTGGATACTGGGAATCTGAGGAGGAAAGATATTAAAAAATAATAATAATTGTAAAAGGATAAAGATATCCTTATGATTAATAGAAAATTAAGAGACCAATAAATATCTTGATAGCTCTTCCCCCTCGTTTCCTTGTTAGAATGTACTTTCCAGGAGTAGCAGAATGGTTTGTTTGAAGGAAATTAGAAATACGTTTAGGGCTGCTGGGTTATTTCATTTTTGATTTGCAAGGAGACACGACCTGAACGAGAAATGCTGAATTTTGAGTGGAAAAGGGGTGAAGCGCTGTGTGTAGATGTGTAAAGTAAGGAACGTGTAGCCAAGGGAAATTCTTGCTGCTTTACAAACAGTAAGGGCATAGGAAAGATAACACCCAGATACCCCGGGATAAAGCAAGGAATGAGACCTTTCCTGAGCTGTGGTGCTGGTTTGCAGTTGAATTTTCATACCAATTTCTATTTGCTACTCTTGGTTTGTCTTCTGCAGAGTGCTTTAGGATTTTAACACGCTGATCTGTGCCTCCATTTGTATGCATAAATGTGTTTGCATTTATATGTGCTTGTGTGATATTTGCTGTGCATAGTAGATGGTGGATTAGATATCTGAATTGGGTTAGATATTCTGAATAAGTCAGCACTAGCGATAGGAGTTTGGGGTGTGCAACAAGGCTCCAGGTCCCTTCTATTTCACCTATCACTGTTCTGGGAAGGAATCTGCCATCTCCCTCCTTTAAATCCCATCTTGAAGGTTAAAAGCCTTCCTCCATCCTCCATCTTCCTTGACAGCCCTTGCCGAAGCGATAACTCCTCACCTTTAAAACAGGGGAGGGATGGGAGGGAGAGGGAGGGGGGGAGGGGGGGCTGAACCTCCTCTCCAGCAGCATCCCTCAGATTGCAGCTTTTACCCCCAAATCCACCCCTGTGATAAGAGGCAGAGCCAGGCAATTCCTGGTCCTCTGCAGGGTCATTATTCCACCCCGTTATCTGCCTCTGCGGCAGGTCTGGTTTTGCTGACCGCGTCCATCTGGCTGTTCCTGCAGAGAATATTCATTTGTAGGTTAAACCCACTAATTGTTGGGTGATTTTTAAATCCTGGGGTTATGTAGATAGCTGAACGCGTGTATTATTTAATGCATTTCCATAAAATGATAGAAATGCTTCAAGTTTCCTCTCCCCGAGGCAATTAAAGAGATAGAGACTTCCCTGAGAGCCGGGAAGTTCGGTTGGATCTCACTAAATCAGACACAGCCTTATCTAAACCTCCCTGGAATTGCGCGATAACCAAATCTTATCGCTCGTGGTTTACAGCCCAGAGAGGAGAGCCTCTTCTTTTTGCTTCTCCATTTCCTGCCGCTTTTTGCTGCTCCAACCCCAAATATTTTGCAAGACCCCCGAAGTTTTGGTCCGCCCTTCTGAAATTCATCCTCAAGCAACGCCACAAAACAAGAAGAGTTAATTGAAGAGCTTCAGGCTTAAAAATAATAATAATCCTCGGGGTCACAGGCTGGGGAAGAGGCAGGTTGACGCTTCTATTTGATCTCAACAGGTTTTTCCTATCTGGGGAGACAAGGTTCAAATAGAAACCCAGACATTTTGAACACAAAATGTTTGGCAAACTGCAGACCTTGAAACATCTGTTTAAACCTGACTTAAAGCCCTGCTTTCTCCCACCCTCCTCCTCCCCCCTCCCCGTGCATCTGGGGCTGCTTCCCTTCTTATCTCTCCAGTTCCAATCACAACATCGTCATCCCTGCGGTTTCCCTCTTTGCCATGAAATCGAGTTTTACTTTCTCTACCCCATAACGGCAAAACCGAGTGCCGCAACCCAAACACCACCGGGGGGATAATGCGGACGGGTGGGAGAGGAGAAGGCATCTTCGTACCGAAAGCAGCGCGAGGGGGGTAGAGGGGGGGTTGTTCCAGCCGGAGGTGGGATTTGGGGAGGGTGGGAGCAGCGCAGTCTATTCCCACGGGCTCCAGAAGGGAGCAGTGCTGCTCGCCGCGCATCCGACGCGGTTCTCTCCCGGCTCCGGAGCGGTTCGGACAGGATGAGCTGCGGGCCGGGGAGGACAGGAGGTCGTGGGGACGGAGATGCCCGCACAGAGCCGAGAAATGACCGCATGGCTACTGCCTGCGGCTCAGAGGGGAAGGGAGAAGGCAGGGGGAGAGAGAAGGAGATGAAAAGTAGGGAAAGAGGCAGCAGGTCCAAAGCTGTGATGGTTTGCAAACCAGCAAGTTTTCTGCGTTTTACTTTCATTCTTTTTCTTTCTTTCTCTTCTTCTTCTTCTTTTTTTTTTTCCTTTCCCTTTTCCATTCATTTGTTTCCTTTTTTTTTTCTTTTATCTTGTTTTTCTTTTTCCTTCTTATTTTCCCCTTTTCCCATTTTATTTTTTTTCTCTATCTTATTTTTTTCTTTTTGCCTCCTTTTCCTTTTATTTTTTATCTTCTTAATTTCTTCTTTTTTTCCTTTTACTTTCCCCCCCCCCCCCCCGCCCTTTAAGAAAAAAATCTTCCTTTCCTTTCCTTTCCTTTCCTTTCCTTTCCTTTCCTTTCCTTTCCTTTCCTTTCCTTTCCTTTCCTTTCCTTTCCTTTCCTTTCCTTTCCTTTCCTTTCCTTTCCTTTCCTTTTTTTATTCTTCCTACGCTTTTTTCTTTTTATTCTTTTGCTTTTGCTGCTACATTTGTATCTCTTCTTCTTTTTGTTCTTCACTCTTTTTCTCTCTTCTTTCTTCCTTTTCCTCTTTTCTCTTTTTTTTCCAAAAGGAGTGACTATTGGATTTATCCTCTGTACTGAATCTGAGGGGGTGAATGTCTTCAAGGAGGACAAAGCCCATCACAGATCCTACTGCACAGCACTAGAGCCAGGAAAGAGAGAAAGTCCCTCACAAGGATGAGTTGCTATAGCCCTGTATCAGCCAAAGCTGCTCCCCAGAATTGTGAATGCACTCCAGTAAATCCAGACCCACTTTGGTCTGATTTACCTCAAATGTATAGAGGAGAAAGGGAACAGACTAAGGCCAAAAGTGAAAAAAAAAATCAGCACCGTAATGTGAAAAAAAAAAAAAAAAAAAAAAAAAAAAAAGAAAAAAAGAAAAAAACTGTTAACAAAGATCTTTTGAGGGGAGCAGATGGAGTTTGAACCTTGGAGCTGAATCCAGGCAAAAGCTTAATGAGGTCTATGGGAGGTTTACCTAAGTTGGAAACTCATAACGGGGTCTTTCATGTGCGCTTCTGCTCGCATGTGCGTGTGCATGCGCCTGTGTGTCTGTATATACACAGACACATGGAGGTCATCCTTTAAAAAACCCGACGGTTGTTTTAGATAACAAAATAACGTTACCTCACTCTTCCACTGGGAACACTTCAAATGGGGAGGGAAGGACATTTATTTAACTAAGGAAAAGCCGCAGCAGCCGCGATGGGTGACCACTGTGCATGTGGGCATGTGCAAGGGTGAGAACAGCAACGGGGTTTGTTCCTCTCCAGCTTGAGAAAGGTCTTTAAAGGGAGAGGGAGTTTAAAAAGACATGAATCCATTTAAACAAACTGAAAGGTATCCCAAGCACAAGCTTGGGAAGACTGGAGGTGCATTGCTAATAGCTGGATCTAATTAATACATGTCTGGGAGGAGGCAACCCTGAGGAAATGGGGTAAATAGTCTTCAGCTGGGGCTATCTATAAATCAGAGCCAGCAACGTGAGCAGCAATACTGAGCAACTTCCTCTGGATATGGTCTGTGTTTCCAGGTTTTTGGATAGCCATCATCCTTCGCTTTGTCTTCTATTACATTTTTTTGTTGTTGTTTTGTTTTCACAAATAATAAGTGTTTATTTGCCATGATTTATTGCTGGCTGAAAGGAAGCAGAGTGACAGTGCATGTGTATTTTCACCATCAGATTGAAGGGAGAAGTCACCTCCAGCTATGAGATCCAGTCCCATACAGGGAGGGCAGGCAAGTGCCCATGCAGCCAAGGACTCCATCTTTCAGAGGCATTCACTGGTGTTAGACCAGCGCCAAGGCAGGAGGGAAACACAAGGCCAGGCAATTGCAATACAGTGTGAGAGGAAGAAAAATAAATACCTGGATAATCTCTTGTCCACTTTCTTATCAGGGCGTCCCTTTAATTTTTGAGCGTCTTCTTGCCCATTCAAGGCAGAGCAACTGAAATTCTGCATTTTGCCTTGAAAGAAACACCAGGGGAGAATTGGAAATAAGCTGATTTTGTTATAAAAATAATCTTTTATCTGTACTTGACAGAAATATTTATTCAGGAAGGGTACACAGGCAGCAGGAGATCAGTACTCCCATTACTTGGCTCAGAGACTCCATCATGCTCTTTCTTTTCTTTCTTCTTCTTCTTCTTCTTCTTCTTCTTCTTCTTTTTTAACTCTTTTTGGGGAAGCATGTCTTGAGTTGATCTCACCACAACACAATTCAGTGGTTTCTTGTTGGTTCAAGGTTTTCAGCTCTGCACTCCATGTCCCATAAGGACCTGCCTCCATAGAGAAATCCCCAGCCTCTTTGACAAAAGCACAAACTCAAGCCTTTGGTCCCAGCTTATGGTGGTTGCAGTTGTACACACTTTCCAAAACTTGCAATGGAATGTGTTGGAGACAATCTCTATTAAAGTGTGGAGCAATATTATTTTCTGCTCCTTCTTTTCCCCATTCCAATCCTGGGAGGCGTTGATGCCTCTCCAAGCCTCTATCCAAACACAGCATCAAAACACATCTGTAATCATAAAATCGTTTGAGTTCTAAAGGACCTTTAAAAGTCACCTAGTCCGAGTCCCTGCAACAAACACAGAGCAGCCCTTTTGTCAGCATGGAAGTGCCAAAAGCCAAAAAAAATCCATCATCTCATTAAGAAGAGGGAGCGTTCACCTGGTGCAGGGTAGGCAATGGAGAGGAGATGGGGAGGGGACAAAATCTGGGGAGCAAGAATAAAGTTTGAAAGGGAGAAAGTCCTCATTTCTCTGGTTGAAAACGGGAGAAAATCCTCCTGCTTCCCATGAACAGCTGAAATTTGAAGGCTGTGCTTCAGTGTTATTAAAATACTGCCCGCTCTCTAACAAAACAGGGCGTCTGTCAGTGAAGGAACTAAGGAGGATGTTATTAAAATGTTCGCTGTCTCTTTCTATAAATTTTCAGCCTGCATAGTGATATAAGACTTTTAGAGCCCTCTGAGCACCTGTAATAACATTAACCTTTTCATCAAAATGTCCTTTGAGCGTAAGAAACGATGTTTATTTAAATTTTGCAACAGGGTAATGAGAAAGCGACTTCTCTATTTTCCTGCTCCCGTTATTTGCACATGAAAAACCTCTGCCACGAGAGAGCCAGGATTTAGGCTTCCCCTCTCCCTGCTTTGGATATTTTGGGGATGTCAGGATGTCAGCTTTCCTCTCGGGAGGAGGGGATGAGCAGAACAGGCTCAGCAAGGGGCTGTTGCAGGGATGTGCGATGGATGCAGCACACTGGGATGGGCTGGGATGCACTCCAACAAGGTGCTGCTAAAGACATCCAGATAAGGGTGTTTTTGTTTTCCTTTTGCTCCAGTTTAACCCTTTGTGGGCAGTTGAGTGCACCTCCCTCCTCCAGACTGTGGGATAACATTGCAAGCTGATCTCAGCTGTTGCCGTAGCGGCTCTGATGGAGCAAATGTTTGCTTACAGAAAGAGAATTACCCCTTGGGAGACCCCCAGGGCTCATTGCATTGCAAGGGAAGCACAACAGCAATCAGACTTTTACTCCCTCAATTAACCTATTTCTTTGCCTCACTACAGAGAACACCGCATTGTGTTGATAACACACGCCTTGAGAACCGTCAAGAGGGAGTGAAAAGAAGGAGAAAAAAAGATCTGCTTTTGATGGACTTAATCTAAGCCTTGCTGAAAGATGTGATCGAATCCCAGTGCTGAGCGTGCCTGCATCCGTCACCATCTTCTCGCATTTCAAACCTTTGGTTTTGGGATGGGCTATGCAGAGCTGTCTGCCTTCAGCACGCAGCCCCAAGCTGCACTAAGACCTCATTGTGCTCGGGGCTGCAGAAATCTGGGTAAAAACAACAGCCCTTGCCCCGAAGGTGATTTTTGCAGGGGCTGAGCAACGCTTGCAGCTCCATCAGCTCTCCACCAAGAGCCTGTGGATGGATAGGGAGAAGTGGGAGGAAGCGCTCAGTTGATATTAGCATGATGGGAACAACAACAATCTGGGCTGCTGTCATGTTCTGTATTATCTATAAGGCACCACAGTGGTGGAGAGCTTCACGGAGGGGGCTGGAGAGATTTTGCAGATGTTTGAGGGACCCTTCGGAGAGGGAGGAGGAGCCCGGTGGGAACGGGGAGGTTCCTGTAAGGGAGCAAGGCAGGGATGGAGGAGGGCTTGTGGTGGATCGGGGGGTCACCCCAAGGACAGAGGAGGGTGGGCTGTGATATTCCACCAAGAGAGGAAGAGCTGGAAACGAGAGGATGAGCCCAGCACAGGGAATGGAGCGCTGCTACAAGTGAGGGGGAGCACTAGCCTTGGCACAGCCCATCTGGAAGTATCTTAGTGGATACCATGCACATTGTGCTGGAGCTTAGAAATATTGCTTTTGTCAGGGAGAGGTGGCCTGGAGAGCCGAGGGTCTCATTGGTGGGATGTTGGGCTCACTGCTCACAGAAATGGGTCTGGGGGAACTGTAGTGAAATGAGAGGGCCTCACTGTGCTCCTACATGACTGACTTTTACACAAACCTGTGAATATGCAAGCAGACACGTGGATTGGTTTTCATGATTCTGCATGCAGATCATTATATTTATCTCCCACCTTAACTTGGAGATTGCTATGTATGTAGACAGAGAAGAAACACTGCCATCTGCTAAGTTTGCCTAGTCCTTCCCTGCACGTACTGCAGTTTCTCTGAGTTTTCTTGAGATGTAACCACTTTCATCTAAATTTCTTGCTTTACCCACAAAGCACACAACTGGGATTCGCCAGGAATGGAAGACCTGAAAGCTGCAGATGAACTGCAATCAAACCAAAGGCATCCACAGATCCTGGCTGAACAAAAGGTGGTTTGAGCTGTGGGAGTTCAGATGTTTTGAAAGGCAAAATATGGTGTAAGAGAAGAAAATTACAGATGTTTTATTGCTCTTGATTTTGTTGTTTTTGTTGTTGTCGTCGTTGTTGTTACTGCTTATTGCTATTATTTTATTTGCTTTAGAAAGTCCCTCAGAATTTTGGATAAGCCCTACAATCACTGGGATTTGCAGATGAATGTGAATTCATAGGAGTCCGTCGGGGCATACCTTGCTCTCTCAATCAGCAAGCCCTTTCCCTGTCCCCAAACCCTTCCCAGGAAACAGCAATTGCAACTGAGCCTTCCAGCAAAATTTCACAGGGCTTTCTTCCCCAGCAGGATAAAATTAGCCAAGCTCTCTTGAGATGACAGCTAAGAACTCCAGCTTCCCTCAGATGACCTCAATGGAGTCATTTGTTGCTTAAATGACAGACAAACGCAGTAATTAGGTCTATTTAGTAAAGGGAAGGTGAAAGGTCAAACTACTGGGCAAACTGTCTCCACCGCTTGACTGGGTGACCAAGGTTTGCAGGAGGTGATGTTTGTACAACAACCTGACACTGGCAGCAGCCCGCCAGCAGGTCCCTGCTTGGCGGCGGGGCTCTGCGTGCCTGAAATCTGCTTTCCCACTAATGAAAGCCTGAACCCCCTCACTTGTGTCAGAAGGGATTAAACCTGGAGGAAGGAAGAGCTGATGAAAAGATAGGTTATTGCCATACAGGGTGTGCAGCTTGAGAGAAGGGGATCCGAGAGGGGTTGAGAGGCACGGGTTGAGTTAAGTGGGAAATTATGAATCTTTTTCTTTTCCTCTTCCTCTCTGGCAACGCTCCCTTCTGTTCTCTGTGCTTATTTGTTCTCTGAACTTAGCTGTGTTTCGTGTGAGCTACTCGATGGCAGGCACAAGCCACACCTGGCTTTCTCCCTCCTGCTTTGGCTTGGAAACTGTGGCATGGGATTTGTGTACTGAGAGCTAAACATCCCATGCACGGGAAAACATTGGTTTTAGCTCATCCCAAATCTCCAGAAGAACACTGAACCAAATATTTAATGTAAGTGGCTATTTTGGCAGAACATTGCAGCTGTGCTTATTCCTGCTGGCCGCCTATCCTTGGGGCTCCAACAAACCCAGCACCCTTTTATCCGGGGATAATTTGCAAGATTTCCCTCTGCTGCTTCATAATCTTGGGTTAACATTATAGGATTGTCAAGCAACAGAGACATGAACCAAGAGCTTCCTTTTGCATGGCAAGTGGTGATAGATAACCTCCACTTTTGGTTTGGATTAAACCACAGGGGAGTGCCTTTAGGAAGGCTCTGGACTCCTTCCCTGCTCTCCAAAATGCTCTGGTTTTGGTGTTTTTCTGAGTTTATTTGGAATTTCCATGCAATGATCTGCTCTGCACCTGGGCTGTGTGGGAATGGTGCTTAGAAACCCTAAAGGTTATCTGGGGACCCTTTCTGTGATCCAAACTTGTGGTGGTTGCTGCTCCAAAGCCCATTGGATGCCCTGGGACCCTTTACTTCTTGGCTCTACCACTGATATCCCTAATATATTAGGAATAAAATATATATAATAATGTAATATATTACATAGTTTAATATTTCTCCTCTCCTCTCCTTTCTCTTTTCTCTCATCCCATCCCATCCCATCCCATTCCATCACATTCTATTCTATCATTTTCTATCATACTGTATCGTATCATATCAGGGATAGCACCATGGCCCTTCCACCTGAGTTCCTGCCTGTCTCTTCTAACCACGACCGTGAAATCCCCTCCCTGTCGAGGTCTCTTAACCCCTGTCTGTGGGGCCCCATAGGGAGGTGCTGCTGATGTCGATGAGAGAGAAGGTCACAAGGAGCCGACGCGAGAGTGAAAAGAAAATTAGAAAACAAATAAAGAGGAGGTGGGAGTGCAGCCTGCACCCATCCCTGGCGCAGCCAGCTTTCTTGCATGCCCTTGAAGTGCAAAGACCCCCCTCTGCAGAAGCGGGCTTATCTTCAAAAAGAGCCCTTGCGATGATACAAGAAAGAGCAGACTTCTCACACCTTGTCTTCGCTTCCCGGAGATGCTATCTGCCCAGAAGTGCCTGTGATCTCAGTCAGACCTCTCTACCTTGCCACTTGCCTTTTAAGTCTGTTTTGCTAAGGCAGAGGCCTTCCCACTTCATCCTTTTCTCCCTCGGCGATGGCGAGTGAGAAGACAGGCGGCGTTTCTGATGCACCGGAGGAGCAGTAAATGTCATTCCAGAGCCTTTCTTTTGTATATTTTCTCATGGACAGATTAGTTTGTTTAAAGGGCATCTCCTATTTAACACCTCATTGAGCAAAAAACACGTACAGACACGATTTTTTAAAGTGGCTGCTTACAGTGAGCTTTAAGTCCATGCGGACTGCTTTAATAACTGGTGTCATCACCACAAGTACTGATCACACAGGAGCTGGGCTCTTGATGGCTCATGAAGCTTCAGGATGTATGACAATATGACCCATATTTTCCCACTGTTTTTCTGCCCCAAGCCATACACATCATGACATTATGGATGAATATTCGGAGTGTGAGTAAATAACCCAAAATTCGAAATTAGGTTTGCAATGCCAGTTGATCTTACAGAGTTTTTCTCTGTAGGCTCTGCTCAGAGTCCCATGGCTCCTACACTGGCATCAACAGGAGGGATGTCCGTAAGCTAAGAGCAAGGAGTAGCCTTTGCTTGCATGGATGGAGTCATTCCCACAGTGTGATAGTAACTCATTGATTTTGCACTGCACCTCTGGTTAGCCTCTGCAGACAGCAGTGACCCCCCCACCCACCACCAGAAATATTGATGTCCTTTTAGGAGATCCCCTTTCATCTGTTCGCTCCCTCCGCATGATACAAACCACCCAACAGGTCCTCTGAAAAGGATTCTGCATGAATAAAATCCACTTTATCACCAGATCTTTGAGTGTTTATGACCTTTCATTGGTCTTTTGTTATACTTCTGGGAGAGAATTGGCCAATTCAGCCAGATAACATTCCTCTACCACTCTGCTTCTCTTTCTTCGGAAGTCTTCCCGTTGGGACTGCTCTTGGGGTAAGGTTCAACTCCTTTCCCATAGAGCGGGTATCCTTCAGACAAAGCAGACAAAGCCATTTCTTCCTTGCAGAAGAATTCGCTATAATGGCAGTCTCAAGCGCTTCCAACCCAATCAGCTCTCATTCTGTGCTTTGTAGGTCACTGCAATTTCCTATGAACCTAAGGGGAGATTTTCTTGGGAAAAAATTTGTTTTTCTGTAAGCTAACCAGCTGTTGATTTTCCCCAAGGAAAGTCAAATTATCCTTGATCATCATATCAGCAGATGTACAAAAAAGCCGATCCATCACACAAGAAAAACCTGAACCAATTTCCTGCATTTTCTGGGCTGTGGATGTTAAAAAATAAAACCCAGATTCTTTTTCTTCTAGCTGCAAAATGTCCAGCGCGAAATCAAACGATGACACCCAAGACCTTGGAGGACATCAGGGATTTAGTGTATATAGTTTACTTGGGAGAGGAAGCTGTTGGCCGAAATTAGAGTGTTTCAGGGACCAGATTAAATTGTAACCACGTTCCAGGGAGCTTGCCAGGGAGCCTAATGGGCTGATCTCATTCACCTTGATGTAAATCCAGCGTAGCTCCACAAAAGCCAACAGCACTACTCCTGGCTCGGCGTGGAGATACCGCTGAGATCACAAATTGTGCATTTCTCATGAAGACAAAGTTAAGGGAACACGTGGAAAGTGAGGGTGTAGCAACGTCTCCGGTCACAGGCTTTGAGTCCCAGAGGAAACAAAGCTGGCCTGAGTACTGAGGTTTTCAGAGATGTTCTTCCATTAACTTTCGAAGTAAATTTGGAGTATTGATGCCATTGTGTCTGTGTTTAAAAGTTAGAACACAACAGGAGCTGTTGCAGACCTGCACTGTTCGTGGCACTGTCCTTCAGTGAGGTGCAACGGGTCTTCTCAGGAGCATTGCCTGGTACCCTGAGGCAGATGGAGAGCATCATGGGGATTGTGCTTCAGGAGGATGCTGAGAACACATGGGAACTGATGACTTAGCACTCAGCAAGACGAGCCTCTGCCACACAATCCTCCTCCGTCGAGCAAATCCCATATTACCTCCTATTGTAAGGGCCTATGACCATGATATACACCCATTTACGACAGCCCAGATCAGCTGCTAGGTTTCAGAGATGCACAGGATTTCAGCTGAGCCCTTGGGGATGTTCTTCTCCCCTTGCTGAACCTTTCCCCTGGCTCTCTGAGCATGTCCCATTCAGGTCTCCTCTCCACCTGCCCTCTCTCACCCTCAATAGAGCAAGGCACTGATTTATCTTCTTTGTCCTGTCCAAGTCCAAAGAGAAAGGCAGAATTAAGATAGGAACAGTGTAATGAACTCCATCAATGCTTACTCATTTTCCAAAAATTTAGCTGAGCATGTTTTAAAAATAATAATAATAATAATAAAAATGCTGTGAGAAATCTGGACAAGCTCTTTCCTTGGATGCACAGAAAATATTCACTGTGAGGTCCCCAAGGACACTGTCTCCCTGGTTTTAAATCTCATGCAAGAGAGGATACATCGAGAGCCCCTTCCCCCTCCTCCCCTGACATTTCATTTGTGATTAAGGCACTATTCATCGCCCCTCGTCTTCCAAACCCTTTACTATTTATGGACCTGCTGTTTTTCCAGGGGTTGACACTAGCGTGCATTCAGCTCAGCTCTTCTTTCCCCATCCCATCCTGTCCCCCCCCCCCCCCCTCCTCTCCATAAAGGCATTTCTCCATTTCAGTAGAGAAACCACTAGTGACTGGAGTGTCTGTGACCTCTGGGCTGTCAAACTCCCACTAACTAAATAAAAGCAGCCCAAGAGGGAGAGAGTTAGCATAAATCACTTCCCGTGACAGAGACCACCTGGTATACACTCGCTGCATGGAGGTACCCAGTCTATTCCAGCTGCTGAGTTTGCACTTTCCCGCATTTTTATGGACACCGTTGGAGAGATACATTGTGTTTACACAAGGAATGGAAATTTCAGTTTTACTGCATGTAACTGATTTCCTCGGCTGGCGGTGGGCAAGCTCTTTGATTAGCTGAGCAATGAGGCCCGTCACGTCCCTGAGGTGTGCTGTGAACTTAGCGGGTCTGTTCCTAGGTGCTACGGGGCAATCGCTTGCAAGGTTTGGACTCCTGCCCTGCTCGTCCATGTGAAAGCTTTTGGCACAATCTAGGGTAGAAGGGTAGAATCATGGAATCGTAGAGTGGTGTAGGTTGGAGGGGACCTCAAAGCTCGCCCAGTTCCAACTCCCTGCTGTGGACTAGTTGCCACCTATAGATCAGGCTGCTCAAGCTCCCATCCAACCTGGCCTTGGAGAGAGAGGCCAGATACAGGTCAAGGAAGATTTAGCTGCAGCCAAAGCTTTCATCCTCATTGCCCCCTACCTTCTTGACCCATCCTTGGGACCTCCCAGTTATTTTACCCATGGCAGAAATGGGCATTCCCCTCAAACTCATCTTGCCTAAACTACCACAAAGCCTTTGGTAGATCTAAAGATCGATAGGGATCAACTAAAGTTGATGTGAAGATCATCTGAAGATCTGGAATCTGCTTTGCCGAGAGAGAGGCTGTGCCTAGGGTCAGGCATGGCCATTGCCAGTGACTTTGTGTTAGCTACTCCCAGAGGTTGCGAACAAAGCGGGTTTGTGTTCTGCCCCTACCCCATACATCCAGTAAAGTTGTTTTAAATTATTTCCAGCCAGGGTTGCAATGCTCATATATTAAGGTTTCAGAGTTTGTTATGAAGCGGCATCACCATTTTTAAACAAAAAGACATATATACCAAGCAATGTTTATCAAAAAAAGAGACTTTTGCTAACAACAAGAGAATTTTGTTAATGACGTTCCATGAACAAAGAGAATGGTTGTGGAGGGAGAGGATTAACAATAAAGAGGCAAAGCAAAGGCCAGTAAAAGCCCTCCAGTGAGATGAACTTTTAATCAGAGAAAACAGGTTTATGTAAAGGTCATTCAGAAAGGAAGAGAAAGACAATTTCCAAGAGGTTTGCGAAATTTAAAAAAGAAAACAATTATACCGTGGCTGAAAATAGCAACGCGCAGGTATGCAGACTTTCTTCTGATCCCTGTTTTTCCTTACAGTGAAAATTTTAAAGTTATTTATTTATTTTCTGCTTCATGCGGTGAGTTCTTCCCATTAGCAACTTGGAAGAACAAGAGGCTGAGAAGGATTTCAGGACAGGAACATATTTTTCCATCTCAGAGGTTATTGCAGCCAAAGTGCAGCTATGGGAGCTCTGAAGCCAGCTGATAGAGAAAACCCTCAGAGCGGGTGCACAATTAATTTTTTCAGACTGGTTCCAAACCCAAACAACTCAGAGGAAAAGCAGTTTGGAAATAATTCAGGTGAGATCAGCCAGAAATGATGTTTTGCTTTTGCACAGAAAAGCGAAGCCAGAAATGAGAGTCGCGGTGAATGAACCCATTCACGTTGAACCTGCTTGCTGTGAAACTGCCTCTTCTAAGCAAGCCCTGATGACCCCGCATACCATGTGCTGTGTCTGGCTTGATTTTCCTGAGGAACACTGGAGGTGCTGCCACGAATGGCTCAGCTCAAAGGGGAGTGTGATGCCAGGGCGCTCCTGTGCTCTCCTCCAGCCCAGCCTTGCACAGCTACTGGAGCTCCCTCAAACTCTTCTGTACCTCCAGAAAGTTGAAGCACAGGGAAGAGAAACTGGAGAGGTGTCTCTTCAGGGTCTGCACGGCCCAAGTGGCAGCTGGTCTGAGTGCCTTGGTATTCAGAGCGACTGGTTTTCTGTGCTTCTTTTCCCCTTGGCACAAGAAGACCAAGACATCTGTCTTGATTAAAGAGTGTCATGAAGAAACCAGGAGCTTTTGGATCTCCAAAATGCTGAAGAACTGGGAGAATGTGGAACCTGCACACTGAAGGCCTTCCTTGACTTTCCTGAGATCTATTAGAGTCACTTTTTAGATGCTGAGGTACTTAGATGAGCTAAGCAGACATCGTACCAGATTGATCCCAAGAGACTGTGGATGAGTCTGTTGGGTTAACTGGCACTGGGGATGAGTCAGGCACATCCCCATCCTTCTTCAGGTGCTTGGCAACCAATCTTCTCCTCCCCCCACTGTCTGAGAGCACCCAGGCAGCTATGGATGCTGCTCCTCTAAATGCTTCTATGATGGGAAGGGACATGGAAGCAACCAAGAAAGGAGATCATCCCCAGGCCAGGTGCAGCTGCTGGCCCCCAGCTCTCCATCCAAAGAGCTGGAGAGGGGTTTGCACGTGTCTCCCCTGTCAGGCCAGCAAGTTTGCTTTTTCCTGGAGCCCCTTCAGCAGTGAGATGCCAGAGAGCATGCCAAAAGGAGAAAATTCTTCAGTGACGTAAATGCAGTAATAGCACTTGTTAGTGGTATGTGTGCTCCCTGCCAGGCTAGGGAAAGGAACTCGGGTTATATGTAGAACACTGTCTCTCTGTCCCCATCACACACACACACACACACACACACACACACAAAAAAAGCCAAAATCAAAGAAAGCTTGAGCCCTTTCCATAGGGTATACCAAGTCCATAAATTTAATTTAGGAGCACTGCACGTTCTCAGATAAGGATTTGATTTGCTCAGGTTTACAGAGTTACATTTAATTGGAGTGCTCTGAGTAGCAAAAACTGAGAGGTCTCCATAAAGACTTAGACAAGCGGGACATTAATTGCATTATTTTCTTTACTGATAAATCTTATTTGGTGGAGCCAGCATCATCAGATAAAAAATAGATAAGATCAAACCCCGTCTTTAAATTCCAGATCTCCTGGCTTGAGAAAATATGGATATCAGATTACGGTGTAACTTTTAATGGGCTTCAGAGATTTCTGCCCAAGCAGGACGGTAAAAAATGTAGATCCTTCAAGATCCTGGAAGGAGCAGATAGGCTGTATTTGTGCAGTAGTCAGCAGTTTCAGATAAGGAACAGAGGATACTCAGGTCTGATTGCTGCCGTGCTGAAGTTTTCCACATAAAAGCTGCACTCTGCTTCAGGAAAAGGATTCGAGTCTCCTCAGTAAACATGAAAGCCAGCCCTTGTACCCAGCCTAATTCTCCTTGTCGGCTTTGATCCAAAACATTCTTCCAAGTGAGAAGGGAGAGGGGAAGGGACCGGGGGAAGATTGAATAAGGGAGCCAAGAGGCTGCTCTGGAAAATCACGGCTGAAGTTATAGGAGGGGAATTAATCTTGAGAGGCCGTATGTAGCAGTTTCATCCATCAAACATGACACCGGTGCCATTATTAGTGAAGATGGAAAATTAAATTGCAAAATTATCTGTTCTGTTTCATTGACTTTTTTTTTTTTTTCTTTCCTCTTTTCATTCCAGGCATCATTTGCAGCAATACCACTCGCAGTTGGCAGCACGTTATTAAAAGCACCTGGCCATGAAAGGAAATCGGATCGCAGGGCATGTTTGGTAGTGCTGTGGTTTCAGAGCTCTTGGGCACACCGTGGCACGAGAGGGGGACTCAGTGGCCACATGGGGCGGAGTGAGGACGAGGGGCCCTGTGTGGGCTCCCCTAACCCCTTCCCATTGCTCTGTGCTCATGGGTTTCTGTCCAGCAGGATTGATGCTGGAGATGGGAAACAGTGGCTGTAGGCACTGGAACAGGTTGCCCAGAGCAGTGGTGGATTCTACATCCCTGGAGACATTCAAGCTCAGGCTGAACAGGACTCTGAGCACCTGATGGAGCTGTAGGTGTCCTGGTTCACTGCAGGGGAGTTGGAATACGTGGCCCTTAAGGGTCTCTTCCAACCCAAATGATTCTATGACTTTTCATCCTCAATTCCCACTCTCTCCCCTTCCGCAATCTCTGCAACTTCCAAACTCAACCCGAGGCCAGTGGGAACGCGGTAATAAAAAGCAACAGCAACCTAAAAAAATCCCTGCTGGAAGCTATTTTTAAGCAAGTGACCCCTCCGTCCCCCTCGGAGCCTTTTACTGCAACCCAAACACGAGGGCACACCAACGTCATGGGAATCCGAAAGAAAAGGGATTAACAGGGAGTTATTGCCCAAAATTCAACAGCCCAAGCTGTGTCCCTATCCCAAGTGATGTGCAAAGGGTATAAATGCAGTAAAAAGCATGAAAAGTAGTTTAGGAGATGTCAGGTCTGTTAGAGGAGGAATTTCTCAGGTAGCTGAGCAAGCTCTAAGAAATGGAATTGCTCTGGTTGTTTTTTGAGTCTTAATTCAGAGCAGGGAATGAGAAAAGGCAAAGAAATGACCCGAGGATCTCTGAGTTGTGCTAGGGGAAAAGATCAATTCCTAATACTGAGAAGAAATGTAAATAAATGGTCCATCTCAGTGGGAACTGACCCCTGATGTTCCCATGGCCTGGCCATCAAAAATAATTTCCTTTTCCTGTATGTTTGTATCTATATGTATATACACATGCACACATATGTGCATTTATATGTATTTCAAATCATGCTGTAGAATTTGCAGGCATTTAGGGAGTGGTACTCCGGTGAAAAAGTTTTCTGTTGAAGACTGAACTGTACACAGCAGTGAGGTCTGCACTGAACAACCTTGTTCTCTTTTGCATTTTCTCTGCCTGATCTCTAGGATTTTTTTTTTCTTTTCTTTTTTCTTTTTTTTTTTTTTTTTTTTTTTTGCTGTTACAACTAGGAGTAATTTGTAGGGGTCAGGACACCGACTGTAACTCCAGCACTGTGTCTCGTGTTGCTACTGTTTCATTGAAAGCAGAGAGTGAAATCTGTGTAATAATAATAAATAGTAATATCCAGGTCTTACAGAGCTCTCTAATCAGAGTTTCTCAAAGTATTTTGCAAATGGAGAAGGCATGAAAGATTTTTTGCTAATGGAGAAAGCAGCTCCAGTCAGGGATCTCTCCTAGTTCTTTTCGAAGTAGATGTGGCAACCATCACCTATGAATGCTCAACATCTGTGGCTGCCAAACTCAGCACACGATAGCCAGAAATCCTGTAGGAAAATTGGTCCAAAGAGCTTTAAATGGAAATCAGCATCACTTCCAATAGAAAGGATGCTGCACCGCCCTCTTGCAGGACACTGTGCTCGTTGCCTTGGCTTTGGTATCAAAATTGTGATGGAGGTTGGTGCTCAGCTTCCTCCAGGGCTAAACTTCCTGCTGGGATGAGGAACGTTCCTGAGCCTCAAAGAATAAGAGATACCTCTCCATGATATGAGTCAGAAATAGAGAGACTGAGGTTAGTATTTTTCTATGGTTTTTTGTTCTGGCTTTTCTACTGCTAGATTTGGAGGACTCAGCAGATCTCCTTCGCATTGATCATCTCACAGTGATGCAGTGATGGATGGTGGTGGGTGGATGGATGGAGGAGTAGAGGGAGGGAGGGAGGGAGGGAGGGAGGGATGGATGGATGGATGGATGGATGGATGGATGGATGGATGGATGGATGGATGGATGGATGGATGGATGGATGGATGGGTGGATGGATGGATGGATGGATGGATGGATGGATGGATGGATGGATGGATGGATGGTTGGATGGATGAGTAGGTGGGTGGATGACTGTACAGATGAAAAGATGGGACTCATAAAGGTTCTCACTCACACAGCTGTGCTTGAGTTAGAAGAAGAAAGAGCAAAATGTAAGCAACCAAAAATACAAATAAGAGAAAGCAATTAATGTCTTCTCCATTTTTATCCAGATCTGTACATAGCCCAGCCTCCATAATAATGGTTTTATGTTAAAATCTGAGATAGCCCAGCATTCAAGAAAGCACAAGTGGGAGTGTGGTGGTCAGTAGCTGTCCCTGGGGCTACTTATCTGTGTTTGTCCTGGCCTCTTCAAGTGCCTCCATCACCATAAAGAAGTCAGAAATGCCCCTCTGCCCTCACCCCAACCTCTAGCAATAAATCCAAGGAGATGCAATGCACAGAACAGCCAGGGACTGTGCCAGAACTGTCTCTGGAGCAGCACAGCCAGGACGACAGTACCAGGAGAACATAAATTTCAGCCTGCTCTGCCTTATACCATGAATGCTGAGAGAGAGAAATGTAATACAAGCCTCTCCCAGGCCATTCCTGTGCCAAACAGCAGCCTCTATATCATTTGTTGGTTTATTATAAACAGGCTTCCACTGCAGTTTTGAAGCAGATATTTTTTATGAATAAACGCAGTGGTTGTTCTTTTTTTTTTTTTCTCCTCTAAAAATCCACTGCTTGCAAACCTTCACGTGTCAATGTGAAAAAGCAAGTACCCTTCATTCCCCATTCCCATGCTGGCCTGGAGGCTCTGCAAAGTCCCCTTCAAGACTGAATAGCAGCAGTCTGTTAACATTCATACCCAGATTCCCTGTTTACTACTTATGCAAAGGCTTTTTTTTTCCACCAGTGTAAACACAGTTGATCACTTTATATCCTCTGTATATTGTTTCTTAATATGAATGAAGTGAAGCAGGCGAAGCAGCAGTCGTTCAGATTATGGCCTAACATAAACTTACAGTGGGTTCTGAAGTGTTTGGTTTTGCAAACTGTGAAAATGGCTTAAACTGTGTAATAGGAACATGGTCATATTGTTAGCACTTAGCGTTTGATATTTAAAAAAGAAAAAAAAAATTAGGACATGGATATCTTTGCAGCATACAAATGTGATCTGTTTCCCTTGCTGTATTTTTTTTCCTTTTTAAACAACTCTCCCTGGACAAATGTTATATCTGCTACTGCATAATCCAAGACAAACAAACCTGCTGCGAGAGCATTTAAAAGAAGCAGGTTCTTGCATTCAAATGAGGAAAAGAGAAAGAAATATTTGACCTCTTTTTTTGCCAAAAATACTATGGCATACATTTGTTTTTTATTTTCCTTTTATTAAATCACTTTAATAAACCACCCTAAGTTTATTCTGTGACAATTAGTTTATGGTGTTTCTGAAGTGGATTTAGATTTGAGTGATAAAATTACAGGCCAGAATTACAACCATAATGGAAAATACTGGTTCATGTTTGGCTTTGCATACCACAACTGAAAGATTACTGGCCATTGCCAATAAGCAGGGGGAAGTAAAGATAATACTCAGTGCATTCGCAGACGTGAGCTGGATTCCAGGACATGCCACAATAGATTTGTAGAAGGTGAACTGGAATATTTTAGCTGTGTTTCATTAATGGAGAAAAATCTGACAGGTCGCAAGGAGGTAACTACAGTTCAGACACTGATTTGTGTGATCTTTCCAGGAAAAATGTCGATCGTTTAAATCCTCAAATTAAACAGCTTTCTGAATCCCAACTCAGCTGATTACATCACAGAGTAATTCCCTCTTTCCTTTGTTTTTTCCAAAAACAACACAAAGTGGCTGGGATGTTTTCTCGGTTTGGATGCTGTTGGTTTTTGGTGTTTGTTTTTTTTTTTTATTATTATTATTATTTTTTTTAGGAGAACGCTTACAGAACCAGCACACACTTCTGGGAATGGGGAATACAACCAAAACAGAGGGTTTGGAGCTCAGCACAGTGCTCCTGTGTGACCCCACAGCGCGTGGTTGTCCTAACACAGGCTTTTTTCACACAGCCCAAACAGTCCTCCAGGCACTGCCTCTTCCAGGATGCTCCTTGCTCACAAAGCATAGAACCGTTAAGTTGGAAAAGATCATGAAAATCATCAAGTCCAACCATCAACCCATCCTTACTGTGTCCACATGCGACGGGATGCATGAAGGACAGTTAATGCTAAGGAGACACAAAGTG
Organism: Perdix hodgsoniae; assembly: GCA_035772895.1. Taxonomy (NCBI): domain Eukaryota; kingdom Metazoa; phylum Chordata; class Aves; order Galliformes; family Phasianidae; genus Perdix; species Perdix hodgsoniae. The sequence continues at coordinate 163,515 of JAPSGF010000192.1, forward strand.
TCCTGATGGATCCTGTGGCAGATGGGGGTCCTCCTCATTCTCCTAAAGACTTGAAGCATCAAGATCTTCCCAGATCTTCCCCACTTAAGGCAACTCTTTCTCTTCCTCTACTGACTTGGGTATGCCCAAGGCAGACCAACCAGTCAGGTTGATCTGAACACCCAGTAACGCAGAACTGAAAAAAAAGAAAGAAAATCCCCAAACCTGAAAACATTTGTTCTGCTTGTATACATGAGAAAACGTCTTTAAAGGCTGAATTTTTCAAAGCAGCTTGACCTCCCGCTAACTTGTTATAAAGCAGAAGGAAAATGGGGAGAGTTTCTGCAGCAAGGTCACAAATTGGAATGTTCTCTGTGGGTTGCAGCAGTGCCTTCCCAGCGTGCACGAATGGGGAGCGGGGCAGGTGCCAAATGTGTGCATGCCTGCAACTTGTCCTGCTGCAGAGAGTGGGCTCGTGGCTCTTGAGTGAGTACATTGCTCTGTCTGGCTCATGTTAACACACTGAGCAGGAATGGCTCTCAAAGGATGGATAGTTGGGTGCATGCATGGGGCGGGTGGGTTTCATTGCTTCCCTCCAAAATACATCTGCACCCATCGGCCGACTTCAGTCAAATGTGGGAAAGAGAGGTCATGCAAAGGGATGAAGCTCTTACAGGTGCTAAAAGGAGGCTCCTATGTGTCCCCATGGGAGGTGAGCACAGCCTCTCTGTAACACTGGGGTGCCACAGAGGGCTTCATTGCTGGAGAAGCTTTGGGCTGCTTTGAGAAATGAGTGGACAATGCAGCATCCATTCCTCAGCCAACTCTTTTACCCTCAGTGGGTTTCTCTGCTATCTATTGAGCCAATCACTTACCAGACACAAGCCTACTGCAATACAACCTTTATTATTTCATATGTTCATGCCACACACTGAATCTGAAGCTTCATAAATGTGGCTTATGCAGAATACATCCCCTCTGAAAATGAGCCCAGCTTTGGTTTTCCAAATGTGTCCAAATTTGCAGGAACTAACGCAGCCTTTGGGCAAAAGAGAAAACCAACAGCTTGCAAAGACTTTGAGAATGGGCTATGCAAGAAATCCATGTCCAGTGATCCCCAGGTAAGTTTGCTTTGATGGCTGCAGATGGCTCCAGTGTCTGATTAGCTCTGGGAAGTAAGTTTTATACTGATTGCTAATTTGCAGACATGGAGCACAGTATGAAAGGTTTGCTGCTAAAGCACTACAGTGCTCGCTGGTTGAAAGACCTCCTCTGAGGACTTTAAGAGAGTTTTTCTAAGAAAATGAGCCCGCAATGTTGGGAAACTGAAAACATTAGTGGTCTGAAAGAGTGTCATTATTTTTGCTGTAAAAATGTACCGGGTAGTTTGGCATCTCTATCTGACATCTGCTCCTCATTGTCTTCTGCCAATGCAAACTCATCAAGTCAGAAGAGATGAAATATTCCCCTTTGCTCCCAAACCCACCTCTCCCCTGGCTGCAGCTGTCAGCAGCTCGGCCACCTTGGCTTCATTACTGAGCCATCCCCCGCCAGGCACTTCTGCTGCTGACAGCTATGCTCCAAGTCCCACTGAGCAAATTTAAGATGCAGCTTCCCCGCAGCTCTCCACATCTCGTTCCCTCCCAGCAGCATCACAAGGGACAAATCTCATAAGAAACGCCATCGATACCAGTATCAATTTTCAACCCAGTTTACGTCTTAACTCTTACGCAACTTGCTCTTATGGCAGTGGAGTATTCCTTCTCCAATAACCTGTGCTTGGTTGAGAAGATCAGCCATGAAAATGATCCTCTCTTCCCCTTCACTGGGGAAAAAGCAACGGGAAACAAACAACATCAGACACACAAACCGAGAAACCGAGGGCAAGAAAGACAAAGAGCAGAGGAATGCAATCACAAAAGAAAAGGCATAAGACAAATGAGAAGGATAAAAGGCAAATATTGCAATTTTAAGCTCATTAAAGCCTTTCAGCTTCGGCCCAGCTTTGGTCCATTCTATTCGTTTAGCAAGTGCTCTGTTGCCCACACATGCGGTGATACAAGGGGAAAAGGTGGGAGGGGAACGTGGGTTCCCAGGAAAGGAGAAACATATGGAGAAATCCCAGAGTACCAGGGTTTGGAATTGCCAGGAGAAGGGCTTGAGGAGGCAAGCTCAGAAGGTTGATTGTGCTGAAGAACAGACATGTTTTCAACTCCAAAATAAACTGTCCTTAAGGCAAACTGGAGACACAGTGGATCAAAGCATCTGGATAGAACATTTGAAAATGTTGGCTGAGTGACGCCTAAATAAATGCATTGTAAAACCTTCTAGTTGCACATATCTATGCACACAGAGGGCCATAAAAACTCTGTTTTGCAGGAGCTGGGCTTGAGCTCAGAAGCTCAAGGAAGCTGCACATCATCTCTCTGGGCCCATCTGCACAACACAGACACTTGCTGTTGGGTGTGAGCGCAAAATGCAGCTGCAGAGCAGCTGTGCAGAGCCCCTGAGCTCCACAGAGCCCCACAGAGCCCCAGACCTGCAGCATTTTCAGGGCACTGAGAACACACACAGGGGTGGGAGCTGCAGGGGACCATCAGCCCTACAGAAACCCCACTGATCCCTGATACATGGAGAAGCCCACAAGCCTCCCCTTGAGCACTGCAGCTCTTCGCCCCCTGGGTGCAGGTGTACTCAACATCCTTGCCCAGCACCTGGCTCCAGTCATCACCTGAGCAGCACACACAGCTGGAGCTCATCCTGTTCATCCTAGAGCTGAGCCAATCCCATCACCAGTGTGGGTGGAACCTGTACTCCTGGTTCTATTTCTACCAGCTCAGAGATAAGGAGCCTTTTTGGCTTTGCTCTTGCTGCAACTGGTCTCCCTAGGGATGGACATTTGGAAGGTATTTTGCTGCATGGCTATTGTTGGTTCTCCACACTGATTGGACTCCTGGCTGTGCCTCCAGCTCGCGTTCTGTGAGTAATGCCTTTAATTTCCTCAACATTTCACTCCTGTTATCTCTGATGTTGGCACGTGGATTTAAACATGGCTCTGACTGCTAAGCTTGACTTTCCTGGTCTTGGTTAAGTTCCTTCTGTGGGCTCTGTTCCCAGTACACTTGAAGTCTGTGCCCAAAAGGTGAGTGCAGGTCCAAACCCAGTCTCAGTCAGCTGAGATATCGGTGTGGCTGGGAGGGCATCCTTCAGGAGCTCTCTGGAGTCATTGTGCAGCTGCCTGTTTGTTCTGGAAGGTGGGAAGTGTTGGTTGAGATGCCTCTTCTGAGGCCAGTTTGACTTTCTTGCGTGCCCTGGCCACGTGTGTAGGCAGCAGAAGTGAAGTGCTGGGATATATTTTAAGACCTGAGCTTTGGGGAGACAAGCTATTGAGCTCCCCTCTTGACAGAGAGCTCTTCAATTTCAGTTGGTTTTTTTTATGGCTACTTGCATTTGTCCTAGTTTAGGCTGTTCCACATTGTTACTCCTATGTATTCAGTCCCACTTCTGAACTGCCTCTAAGAAGTGCAGCCTTCTTGCAAGTTTTGTAAGCAAACCAACAAGCTGTCTATTACTCAAAACTGGAATGCATCCCAAACCTTTCACCACTCGTCTTGGAGTATTGACAGCTCCAAGCGTTTTCTCTAAACTGTTGATGTTGTTGGTACAGTTGTGATATTTTCTCTGTAGTCTCAAACTGCCGTGTTTCATTTCTTTGTTTATATAAGCCTCACAGTGTTCATTAGGAAAACCAGAGCTGGAAAAATAAAATGTCTTGTGTATGAAGTAGCTTATTAGAAGGAAGGAAAATTGAGTCCATGGTTATGGTGGGGTGCATTCGCACTGTGTATTGTACTGGTAGATGGGTTCAGAGTTGGTGCTGGCTTAATAAGGTGTACAGGGCTAGCAGTTTTTCATCCCTTTTTTCATGCCTTTTAGTGCAGTTAACAAAGGTTTCCAACATCTCCAAGTTAGGCCCCACAAGCAGGGCTTGATATGAAAGCCAGAATGGGATTGAGTATTCCCTTTCTGCTCCACTGGGCCCACTTGTATCATCCTGCTTATCTATGGAGGGGTTAAGTTCCCTATTCAAGATGCTGATTTCATTACACCCCTCAGCCATAAACACTGCGTGCTGTAGCACTGACAAATTGCTGGGTGCTATTGGCAGATGGAGAAATGCGTGTGCGGGCCAGGAGATCAATTCAGCCTTTTGCTGTTTGCCAGCAAGTGAGTTATCTCCATCTTGAGTGATTTTTATTTTGCTTCTTGATCGTGTTTGTAAATGTGATCCCCCGATGACACAATGCATAAAGCCTTGGCGTGCAGCTCCATGTTGCTGAGATAGAGCTGGAAGGAGCTCCAAACTGAATAAATTATTTTAAACACGAACTTAACATCTTCCTTCTCTCCCTTTGGGTTTGTTTGGGTAAGGGCACGTATGGAAAGGGGACGTGTTGCTTTGATTTGAGGGGGAGTGGAGGGCAAGCCTTCCTTGTGCCTGGGTGAGGACTTGGTGGCAGTTTCTTCTCCCATTTCTGCTGCTTTCAAAGGTGCTACCAAGGGGATCAGGTCTCATTTATCTCCTGCTTTCTCTGTCAGGTCTGGTGAAAGCTGAGATTTGTCCATGAGAAGAGTTGCAAGGGTGATGGTTGTCATTGTCCTAGCTATAGACTGCTGAAGTTCTTGTTCATCTTACTGCCAATTGCAATAGCTTGAGGTGATGGAATGGGAAGGAAGGATTCTGAGCCTGGTCTTTACCTATCTTTATTCAAACATGTTTGTTTAAAACTTATTTACATTGACTAGCAAATGCACATTTGAAGTGCTATCTCAACCTGCTGAAGTAAGGCTTTGGTTGCAATGGGAGCTATAGCCAAAGCCTTCATTAGTCTAGTTTTGATGGAGTACCTCACCTCATGGCTGCCTTTGATCAGGTGAGCAATTACCTTAAATTCAGTGGTATTTGGCAAAAATTCACACGAATTTGACCCGTGATGGCCACTCAACCAATTGACTTGTGCACTGCTGGTGCTGCACCAGCTACTCTAACAGTGTGGAGAAGGGTTGGATGCCCCTGCTGCCCAGGCATTGCCTTGCTGCATAGCAGGGGTAAGTGGCACCCATGAGTGTGTCTGACTCACTGCATTTGACCACATGTGGGATCTGGTCTGAGATGTGCAGGAATGGAATGCAGAGGGCATCCTGCCCTGCACCAAGGAGGAGGGGATGGGGTCAGGATTGATACTCCAGTAATCCCTTCCAGCCTTTCTCTGCATCCACATCCAGATAGGGCTGGGAGATAATTGCATCCACCATCAAACTGCTAGGATTTCCTCGGAGCATGAGAAACAGACTTTTTATGCCTCTGACCTTGATCTAAATTTGTTTCCTTTTGAGCTGCTATTTAAAGGGGAGGGTGGTTGAAAGAGAGAAGGAAAGTTTGATTTCTTTAATGTTCATGGAAGCAAGCGATTGATAACACTTGCAAGAGACAGGCAGGGAGCCAGAGGGATCCTGCACAAAGCAGTGTTGCCAACACAGCGTGGCTGGCTGGGGATGCAAAGCTCTGTCTGTTTACAAACCAGGCCACCCCTTGAGATGCTCTTGCCAATTGTTTCAGGCTGGAGGGAGTGCTGTGTGCTGAGCTCAGTGAGCTGAATAAATGCCCACCAGCTTCAAAGCCTGCAGGTAGATGGGCCAGGGGGCAGCAAAAATTAACTCCTTCCTTCTTGGTTGCTGCTTTTATGACAGCTTTGTTTCCTGGAAGGGGAAGTTGAGATTTTGCTTTCTTTATAAGAAAAGAAATTCACAAAAAAATTTGTCATTGCAGCTTAGAAAATAGCTCTTATCACAATGCTGGGAAACTATTGTTCTGATCTTTATAAATACACTTGTATTCCCCTTGACTTTTTCCCTCTCCCTCCCCACTTGCTATCTCTCCAGCTGTTTGCCCTTGGCTGCTTCCCAGATGCTTCATGATGCAAGAGGAGATAAGCTGCCGTGGGGAATTTAAATCAGGGGTGCTGTGTGTCTTACACTACCCAAAATGCCTGTAGGGCTGGAAATTCCCGTGCATTTCATGTAAAGCTTCATGTATCCCCTGCAAGACACAGATGGTCTGGTCTCTTTCTGTCCAGCATGGAGATGGTCACATCACCGCACAGATGTCATGCCCTGCACTGAACAAAGCCTGAGAGCCTTCCTGGCACCTGGCCACATGCCCTTTGCCAATGGCCTCCATTGTGCTTGAAGGTTAGAGGCAAACAGGAATCAGGAGCCCCCAGGCAGAGCAAGATCTCCAGCAGTGATAAGAAATACAGGTTGAGTTGATGGGTTTTCAGAGTTCGGTAAGGTGAAATCCATGATGTCTTTATGGTGTTCTGAAGGCACTTTTTCTATAGTGGCTTGGACCGCTCAGTGACTCTGGGACACATACAAACCAGAAATCTCTTGCTATGCTGTTTTCAAACTTTGGCCCCAGAGATTGAGTTCTGCATTTCTGGTGACTTGCAGCATGATATTGGCTGTGTTCCCCTTCCTTGAAAAGGAAGCTAATAAGTCTAGCAATCTATCTGAAATATATTTAGTGTATCAGATTTCCTTCTGTAAAGTGTAATAGCTTCCTGGGATGGAAAGAGCTGTGTAAGAAGCTGAGCAAACTCAGAGGGTGTAAATCACTACGGTGGGATGAGGTCTGTAAGAATTGCTCTGTAGCGACATAGGCTGCACACAGAGGTGCTGGAGTCGCTGTCTCTGAAGGTGTTCAAAAACCATGGAGATGTGGCACTGAGAAACATGGCCAGTGGGCAATACTGTTGGTAGGTGTATGCTTTAAACTAGATGGTCTTGGAGACCTTTTCCTACCTTAATGATTCTATGACCCAGATCCCTGACTCTCACTGGGGCGCATCCACACGCTCCTAGCAGTGGATTGGTTACGCTTCAGCATTGCTATGGCTTCTTGTGCTGTGGGAAGCACCTATAGGGAAATTTCTGGAGCCCCTTGCTTATGGAGGTCTGAAGAGCATGTGGAGATCTCTCATGCTCTGCTTGTAGCATGGGAAGGTCACTGCTGAAGGCTGCCAGGCTACAGAGGTTGGGTGGTGGGAGTCAGATCCCTGCACTCACAGAGCAAACTGGGAGGAGGAGGAGATGTTTTATGGAGAGGGGAGGAGGGGAAGAGCTGACCCCGCTCGTGCTGTCATGCTGGATGCCTGCTCTGTGTTAAGTGAGCAGAGAAGCTGCTGTGCTCCTGCCCAGCTCACCCGCAGCACTCTGCTTTGCCTTAAAAGAAGCAGAGATCTAAATCCCTGGGTAACTTCAAAGCAGCTCGAGGGAGATTAGGCTCCTTCAGAGCCAGTGGTTGAGAGGGAGGGAGGGGTTCTGGGGCTCAAATGCTGCTGAGAACCCTCAAGCATCCTCTCTGGAGAGCAGAGAGGAGCTGGCCCTGTTGTATTTTGGTGCCTGCAGCACATCAAGGCCCCCTGCATCACCCCTGTTCTCTGTTCCCAACTGCTGGCTCTGTCTTGCTAGCTGCTTCCTGCTCCTCTTCATTAGCAGCTCTCAGCAGCGCAAAGGAATCAGACTTCGCAGTATGAGTTCATCTCCAAAAACTTTGTACTGATGCCAGTGGGTCAGTCGCTTTGCAAAATAGAAACTTCCCTTCGAGAAACACTATCCCTTTTGAGAAAAGGCCAAAGAGCCAGAAAAACAAACTATCAAAAATGCTGTATTCAGAAACGCTCCTCAACTTGAATCTGTGTCTGCTCTCGTTCTGTTGGGTGGCTGTGAGTGTAAGCAGAACTTCCCATGCTCCTGTCCATCTGCCAGTGACCCACAAAGCTGCTTCTGTTGGGTGACTTCACCTGGCTGCCACATATAAAGGATGGGCAGAAGTTTTTGGCAGAGGTAAGGGCAAGTCTTGCACTGTTTCTGTCCCACTAGTGGAGTGCAGATGGTGTAAATTACTGATGAGCACTTGTCCACCTCTTGGCTCATCTTAGCTTTGGTCTGCATAGGCTTGTAGATACCAGTAAGTTGTCTACATGGATTTGTGGCCATCACTAGAGGTTCCATGGACCAGGATGCTCTTGGGAAAGGAGCTGCAGGGCTGGTACCAGCACTACCTGTTACTGAGCATCACATGTTCTTAAATTAGTATCACAGGAGTGTTAAGATTGGAAAAGACCTCTCAGATCACCCATCCCAACCTGTCCCACCATGCTGACTGTCCACATCCCTCTGTGCCACGTCCCCATGGTTCTGGAGCAGTTCCAGGGATGATGACTCCTCCACTGCCCTGAGCAGCTTGTACCAATATCTCACTACTTCTGAGTATAATTTTTTTCTTAATGTCCTTGCTTCATAGCAGCACTGAATGGATTGAAAGAGTTGTGACTTCAGCACTTTTCTTGCTGTCACTTCTTCCCAGGAGGAGTAGTACAACCTGACTAACATTTGCTTTGAAAAGTGTTCTGCACCTTCATGTCTTTGAACAACCCAGACCCCTCCCCAACCCTGGAGTTTCTTTCAGAACATCCCTTCATTTCCCCACAAAGTCCTTTCTCTTCTGGAAGAAATTTTTCAGGTTGAGCAGCAGCAAAGGCAGCTGAAATGTATTATTCCTTCAGTGGAATAATGTTTTCCTAATCTCAGCATCTTTTTTTTAAGCATGTCCACATGTAGTGCACTTCCAGAGCAATTCATGTCCAAGGCACAGCTGTGGAGGATACTGAGAAAGGTTTAATTGCTGGCACGCTCCCTATGCCTCTCTGCTTTGGAAGCTGTAATAAACCACACAGACTAGTTGCATGTTCCTCTGCTTCAGTGGAAGTTGTACTACGGTTCTTTGGGTTACTTTTTGTTACCAGGACTGACCAGCTTATGGAAAGCACCGATGGAGTCAGTTGAATGCTGGCTATCCCGTATATGGGACAACCTCATGCTGGTTTTAACCCCACTGAGATCTTGTGTCCAAGCCCATGATGATGGAGAAAAGCACATTCCACCTGTGCTTTGGGTGTGTGGTGACTACTAGGACAAATGTGGTCACCTGGACCTGCTCCCAACTCTACTGGTGCCTGCTGACATGCAGAGGGATTAAATCCAATCAGGATGTGTTGGTGTGGTAATGTTGTTTTGAAGGGTGACTTAAAAAATGGGCTGTGCTGGTCTGAGCATCTTCAGCTTTGAATGCAGATGAGGACAACTTGGAGCAATATCCAGCCTGGCCAGTGTCTCACGCAGCTGTTACTTTTCATAGCTGCTTTTTCTCTTTACTTTGCCATCACTGAGTGGCATGCTTATGCATTTATCTTGTCAAGTTCATCCTGAACTGGTTTTGATCACTCTGATGCAGTCCTAGAGACCATAAAGTGCAAACTAGTACACTGAGTTCTGCTTCTGAGTTCTCCCCTTCAGAATTGAAGTGTTGGTCCCTTCCAACATTCCAACAATCCCATTCTGTGATTCTCTAATTCCCATTTCTGCTCTCATTTCCATCTGTGTGCTCACACCAGCATATTTCCAGTTGAAAAAGTTAGTTTTGAGTGGTCAGCTCCTTCTAAGGCAAAGACTCATCCATATTGATAAATACTGATGGCTGTAGAGGGCTCTGAATAAAGGGGATAAGGCCCATTAGATCTAACCCTTGAGCTTCTGGAAATGAAGCCCTACTCAATGTGTTAAGAATTCCGTGTTTTACTTTGAGATAGAAAAGCCTCCTATAATATAGTTATTCACTTATGAATTGCAGACTGCAATGCAGTAATAAAATACAACAGGGAACATGCAGACTTGATCCAGCAGGTCCATTTATTTTCTTTTCCCCCATAGGCAGAGATGAAAATACTGCAATCTTGAAAGTACGTAGCACGTGCTGCTGTTTGGAGCCCAACTAGACTTTGTGTCAACCCTTACCCCCTGTGCTCTTTAGGCTCTTAGGCTGATGTTGTACATCACAATCACACTTAAATCTATAGTCTATCACCTCATTTGTCAGTTGCCACAAAGCATTTTTGCTGTCAACCAGGACAAAATCCATATTCAGGCTATGATCAAACCTTGGACACAGAGTGTGAGCAACAGCTCCAGTGAATATTGCTGTCAGTACATGGATTAGAGTCTTCTCTAAAGCACCTCCTGCCAAGGGTCTGATGTCATCTGTCTTCTCAGATCAGGGAAATGGTGTGAGTTCAATTTTTGTGATGAACAAATCCCATTCTATGAGAGCACTCAGGCTTGGTACCAAGAATTCAATTGATTGCTTTTTTTTTTCTCTTCTCCCCTTCCCCCCCATCCCCACCCTTATGAGGTAGATGTTGGCATTGATTGTGTTTATGGTGTATATGAGAAGATGATGATTTACTGAATGATAACCTCTCGAAGAACAAGGTTTAGAAAGGCAAGGACTGAGCCCAAACTCAAAATAAAGAGTTGACAACACTGAAATCTCCAGGGGGGAAGGAAAAACAGCATCTGGTGGGTAACAGCACTCATCTTCAGTCATGGGCATGTACATCTTTTGGGCCTAATACCAGCATATGGCTGGACTAGGTGATCTTAGTCATCTTTTCCAGCCTTGGTGATTCTATGGTGTGAACTATGAGTGCTCCTGCTGTAGGTTAGGCTGCACCCCAGGCTTTGCTCTAGAAATGATACAGCAGGACTATAGGTTTCACAGAATCACAGAATCATCAAGGTTGGAAAAGACCTAGAAGATCATCCAGTCCAACCATCACCAATACTCCCCAGCTAAATCCTATCCCTCAACACAACATCCAAATGTCTCTTGAACACATTTTTCATTACAAAACCTTACAGTATTGTCTTCAGCCCTGCTGGGGCTTTCTCTGGGGCTTTCTCAGGACCAGTATTAACATCCGTAACCTCAAAAAAAGTTTAATCTCCACCAACACTCTCTGTGCATAGCATGTTGCTATACTCTCAAGAGTGCTTACTAGGCCTGAAGCATTTGAAGAACCATGTGAAATATGGCCCCAGTTGTCCATAATATAAAGTAGATGGTTGAATATGTGCTACATATCCAAGCTGGCTGTGCTTGTACACAAGAAATATGTGGTTTCTGGGCATTGCCATGGACTTGTAACACAACTAAAGAGCCCTGTGGGAACAGGCATCATGGATTTGTTTTCTCTAGTGTTGATAAAACCCCAAGTAGTTCCAGGCTTCTTGTTCAGCAGTGGCATCTCCAAGATCACATGGGAAGTCAGGGCATTGCCAGATACAAAAGCAGTACTGGATCAGTGCTTACAGGACATCTTCCCACCTGGATGCCTTTCTGTGTAGTCTCAACCTGGGGTCACTGCCTACTGAAACAGTAGTTGCAGGAGTGTACAATAGGTGGATCTGGGGAGTGCATTCACTGGAGAGAAGTTATTTTTTTAATAGGAGACTGAGTATTTTCAGCATAGAGTTGAGTTTGGCGGGTGGTTTTATGTATTAATTAAGACACGGCAGGAAACAAAGAATCGCTGTCAAACTGCAGTTTGGAAATATTTCATCCAGAAATGGATGCATCTTCCCATGGGTTAAACCAAAGGAATTATATGGAGGTGAAATAAGACCTGGACAGACTTCAGTCTGTCCATAAGTCTTTTTTCCCCTCTTTCTTAAGGCACTGAACTGCCCATCCAGCAGCTCTCCAAATTGCTGCTGCTAGGGAAGGTTGTTCCACCAATTTTGTGCAGTGTGAGGTCCGAGGAAGCAACTTCACAGGAAGATGCAAAGTGACTTGGGATGATGCAATGTTATTTGTCATAATAACTACTAATCCCTTAAGAAAGCAGAACAGTGTTTGCACTGGATGTACAGAAAGATTAAAATTTCAGTCTGTACTTGTGTTTAATTCTCACGATTACAAGCTGTTTGTTAGCAGCTTGTAAGACTTTTTGACCTGAGATATTTAAGAGACCAGAGTATTGGCTTTCCCTTTAGCACACCTTTACCTAACTGAAGCTGCTGGAGGGAATGCTCTCAACGGAAACAGCTCATCTTTCCCCAAACAAAGCCTTCTTCCTTCTTCTCTTCCTCCTTTTGGCTGCTGCCATGCGATACGTCATATTGTGTTACATTATCATATCTCGTCAAGTTGTAACATGGCATAAAGCAGCTTAATGTGGTGGAAGGAATGCAGCGCTATCTGAAGTCATCATCTGCAGTAATCCCCTCTTGTCTTTGCTTCCCAGAGCCTGTTTGGTGCGTTCTGCATAAACTATAATCGATCAAAGCTTCTCGTTGTGGTATCTACGCGGTATAATGTTACCTAAGCGAGAAGAAAAACCCGTGTGAGATATCAAAGAGCAGGGCCTCATTCCCAGAAGTCACGCTCAGTATTTTTGTTGGACCAACACCTCCTGCCTCTAGCCAGAGAAGCAGCTTAAGCCGCAATGATGAGGCTTTTCACTTTACGTAGACTTGAAATGTGTCAAACATTGGTGGTGCCTCAATCCTTGCTTTGTTTCCATTGACTTTGACAACGGAGGTCCAATCTTCTATCAGAGTGGGGATGGTTTACAAAGACTCGATCCAAGTCAGCATTGGTTTTCATCCCACTGCGGTCTTCTAGGAGATGGAGAGTGGATTTAAATGAGTACCTCCAAAGTCTCCTCTTTTAGAACAGTTTCTCCCATAAATATTTCCCAGCTGTCTACTTCTGCTTTAATTGCACAGGAATTCCAGTGACATCTTAACTTCCCAGTAAAGTGCACAGGGAGGGATGCCTTACGTAACTTCCCTGCCTGAGTTGCATAAAAATCAGTTCTGCCAAGAATGTGAGTGCATTTTGCACGCATGTGAAGTTTTAGATGGGTTTATATGGTTTTTTTGTTTCACTCGCTGGACCTGTTATCGCATTTCATCCTTAAAAGTGGCTGAACTTCTCTTTATTTCTCCTTGGTGGTGGGGTTGGTAACAGGAGAACAGTACATTCTATTCCATTTTATTTTTAGGTATAAAAATCAGAACATTTAAGGCTGGATCATAAACTTCTGAGTGAAGCAGGTCTCATTTCGGTGCTGTGTGCTGGTGCAGCACCAGAGGATTCTGGCAGATGGTAGCAAACATTGTTTGAATGCAGATGATGACAAAGAGGGCTTGCTCTGGGTAAGATGTGATTTACCTCCTGCTCACTTCCAAACATCCCAAAGCTTTGCCAAATCCTCTATTTTGAAGAAAACTGGGATATCATATTAAAAGCTTTCAGGAGAGAGAAAGCTGTGTTTGAAAAAGGTAAACTAAGGTCAGCTGAAAAAGAAGGAAGAAATCCACTGGCTGCTGAGCTGTGTGCACATGTATGGACGGGTCTGATGTTGCTGGCTGGGTAAGGAGGAGCATCTCTGGGAAGGGGTTTCTGTAAAAGCGGTACTCTGCTGCCCTGCAGCAATCCCACCGGATGCAGCAACGTGTTCTCAAGGAATGCATGATCCCAGGGTGCATTTAAGGATGAAGCATTGAATCCACGCTGTTGGAAGAACAGCGTGTGCTTTCTAGATGTAGGAAGGTTCTTTATTTGTTGTTGTTGTTGTTGTCATTATTTTATAACTCAGAACCAGTTTTTCCAACCATGTCTTACCCTGGTTCAAGCTACCATGTCAGTGCTTCAAGCTACTTCTTCCAGGTCCTCTCTGCAGAGTGCTGCTGCTCTTTCCAATGGCAGGCCTTCAGCTCTGGCAGGATGCAAAGATCTCTCCCTTTAACCACATTTATCCTCCAGAAAAATGAGTCCAGTGCCTCCAGACTGGCACTACCCAAGGGCAACTGGGGGACAATCTCTACAAAGCAGCCAGCTCCGAGTTCACCAGCTGTAGGGCTGGATGGGATGCACACATTGCCTGAGCTCAGGCTAACTAAGAGAAGGCCACCTGCAGAAAACCAGCTCCTGGGCCACAGTTCAATACAGAATGCAAACTAAATTCCTCTATGATCAGTGTGGATGTTTCTTGGCAATCTGAAGTTGAATACTTTTAATATTTTATGATTTTTTTCCTAATTCTGAGTTAACACATCATCCCAAGCCCCCAAGCTTGCAGGTTGCTTTAGGCTTCAGCTGCCCGTCCAGCCCTGAACCCTCAGATCTCCTTTCAGCAGCAGCTTTCTGTGCACAGTGATGCAGGTGAGCTGAATCCCATGGATGAGGGAGTGCATACATGGCACAGAGGTGTGCAGCACTCGGGTGGTGTGGTCCAACAGCTGAAATCATGCTTGCGGTATCACAAAAATGAGAGTCCAACCATTTAAAGGGTTTCCAAGTCAAACACTCGAGTGTGTTTTGTTGCCTTTGAAATACAGCTGGCTGAAAACTCCTGACAGTGTGATCTATTAGGCTGTGGAATAGTTTCCCCAGGGAAGTGTTGGAAGGGCTATCATTTGAATCATTTAGTTCTGAGGGGAATATACTACAGGGAACAATCCCTCATTAGCTGAATTAATGGATCTTGCTGTTTCGAATTCTAGTGCTCCTACCAAAAAAAAAAAAGAAAAAAACATAAAAATCCATCGACATCTTCTTGTTCTTCCATATGCTTGAATTGGCAGGGCTGTGGGGCTGTTGGCTACATTTTCTAGCTTGTGTTTATAAGACACGTCTATTTATCAAAGGCGGGGGGGGGGTTGTTCATGTGTCAGGCAAAGTGAGTAGTGTCAAGAGCAATCTAAAGAAGGATAAATGAAATGCACATACGTTATTTTCCTAAAAGCAAGGATGACATGTCGATGTTTCTTGAGAAGCCCCATCTCCGAGCAAGCTTCAGGAAATGTAGCTGAGTCCAGCTGAATGTCAAGACCACCAGCCACTGGTTGATAGCAGCTCTCTGGGCTTGGCTGCTCTCCGTTCAGTACATATCCCAACTACTCTTTGGACTTGTGCCTGAGGTAACAAAATTAGGTTCTGCGTTGCCCTCAGAGCAAGTGCAGTGTGTCCTTTTGGTCCTCTGTCATTTCAGACTAGTCATTCTCGTGTTCTGGATATGCAAAAGCATCTCAGCTCTGGCCCTCTGGCAGCGGGTGTGGGAACTTTGGGCTGTCTTTGGTAATTCTGTAGACAAGATAGCTGCTTCTTGGATGACGACAGCTTCCCTCTCATGCTGTCTTCCAATGTAACCTTGGAGATGACAACCAAGCTTTTGAGATCACTTGTTTTAAGGTGTAAAATAGCAGTTCTAAAGGGTGATTCACTGCACTGTCTTGACAGTCTGGATCACCACTGTCTTTGATGCATCAATGGAAAACATGGAATCTGCCTCCCAAAACCTTATTATTAATACCTACCAGCAGTGTTGTGGCTTAATTTCTCCTCTTGGGCTGTATGAATTATCCAAGATGTAGATGTTTTGGAAAGAACAGAGTCACTTACTGCTTCTTGTGACTGCAGTTGCCATCAAGTCATCATGGTAGTCTGGCTTCTCAGAGGAGCAAAGGTTATACTGACGTAACTCCAGAATTTGTAGTGGATTTGGTTAAGAGTTGTACTTTGAGTGAAACAGCCTTGGCTTCCCAGTGTTTTGAATATTTTCCAGCAATGATGATTTTCCCCTCTGTGCTTTTTTTAACGTTACATTTTCCAAGAGGATGATCCCAAAGGTGGCCAACTGAACATGGGGAAAAAGAAGAGAGTCATAGAGATATTTTAAATGCGACAACATTTTTATGCCAAAAAGTGTCTTTTCCATATTTATAAGCCCCTGTCATCCCCTCTCCCTCCGCCTCCTCCTGCTTAAAAGGAAACTCCATTACAAAGGCAGGAAAGAACATCAAACAAACCCTGCTTGGCAGCCATGTCTATATGTGAAATTACTGTCAGAGTACAAAGGGAGACTCAAGATTTAGAAGGTAGCATGTGACAAGAGAATGCCGTCCTTCTCAATGTCTTTACCTTTTGTTGGTGAGAACTGGGAAGGGATTGTTGGCTCTTCTTTGTTTTTAGAAAAAAAAATCTTGCCAATTATAGAAATCCAAAGACTCAAATCATGGCAAAACCTTGTGGGCTGTTTTGCTTGCTGTAAGCTACAGCTCCTAAAGCAGCGGTTGTAACTTCAGTGTTTGTGCACAGAATTGTGCTCATGTTTGGCTCTGCCCTTTGGCAATTGGGTGCATGTTTGGGCTGCCCAAGAAAGGAGCAGCCATTTCTATGGCCAAACAACCTTTCAGTGAAGCCCTTTACTCTGCTGGAAGCTGACATTGAATATTCTCACCTTGATTATGAGATAAAATGCGTTTAGCTGAAGCAGCCATGCATGCTTTTATGCATCACTTATGCTTAATACAAGTGACACCTTTAGTCATTCCGTCCTGAGAGCTATCAAACTCATTTGTAATTAAAAGTGAATTTAATTTTTCAGGGAAGAGAATTTTTTTTCCCTGTTGAAGTTGCTTGCCCTGTAAGTCCTTTCCTCCTTTATTTTAAGGAATGGAGTCACGGCTTGCTTGTTTCGTGTTTTTTTCTTCGTATTTTTAATACAAACTGGATCGTGAACTACAAGTGACACTTGTTGAGCTCAGGCCAGCCATTCAGAAACACTATACCAGCATCATCGGGGAAAAATAAAGCCTCTTCCTCCTCTTTTGAGAGCAGTATAAGTGGGTCTTTCTCCTTTTCCCCTGTAGTAGCAGAGTCCTTCTGATGATCTGACCAGGCAGGCACGTGTGTGAGCCCAGCTTGCAGCTCATTTTCTCCCAGAAGCTTTCTTGAATGAGGTGCAAAAAGTGGTTGAAAGCGGAGGGGGAAGGGAGAAATCCCTCTTCTGTACATGCACGCACACACATGCACACACGATGGAGACACTGGTTAGCAACATAAACAAAAGGTGGGTGGTAACCCCCGAGCTTTTTTTTTTTTGACAGCCAGTGGTGGCAGTGATGAATTTGTGAAGTTATCTAATTTTCCACTGTTTTAATTAGAGGCCTGGGCTATGAGGCCTAACAGCTGGGTTCTTTGTACTGCTTTCTGTTGCCTGACAGAGAAAAATTTCTACGGCATCTTCAGCCAAGCTTTCAGTCTGACCTGAGCAAATGAAACTTCTGGGACTCATAAACTGTGGTTTCTGGGCAGATTGCTTTTTGAACTGCTCCTTAGCTATCCTAACATGCAAAGAACACAAAGGCTTACCAAGCAAACTCCCTTTGTACTTTAAAGCTGATGGCGAAGCTCATTAAAGAGGAAGGAGGAGAGAGCAGGAGAGGAGGGAGGAACCCTCCCTGGCATATTAGAGGACTTATCAAGTGTAAAGTTTCTTCTGATCAGACATGGAGCCGAGTCCAGTTGCGATTTTGGAGCCCTCGGAAGACAATGGCTTTGCTTGCAAAGTATGATTGGTTGTGCAGCTTAATTTACAGCTTGGCTCCTGCCAAGTGATTTTTAATGCTTTGCATTAAGGCTGCATGTGCATCACAGTTCATCACCCCTTTTTCTCAAGGCACGCATTATAACAGCTTTCTTTCACTGCGACCCAGAAGAAAAAAATGTCAAGAGGAATTTTTAGACCTGAATTCAGTGAAGTCTTAAGTCCTTGCTTAAATAATCCCATTGGAGTCAAAGGAATTAAGCGAGGCTCTGACTTAAAGCACGTACTTAATTGCTTTGCTGAATCAGAGCCCATGTTCTGATTCCTTCTTCAGGAGTACATCATCCACATAGAAATATGTTCTCAACCTATAAGGGACCAACGTTCCCTCTTTTCCCCCACCTGAACAGCAGTGGCTAACTTCCCTGGGGCTGTTCTGCTGCTAGAGTTAAGGCCCACAGTGATGATAAGTGTACCCTCAAGCCAGAGTGATTCCAATACACCCACCATCTGATTCACAAACTTCATAAAAACAGCTTTTCTTTTTTCAAATCTTTTTTCAAAGATGATTGAGTAATGATTTATCACTCGAGAAGTTGTGAAAGGAAAGCCCCTTACAGCACATAGGTACAGAATGGTGCTCTTAATGGCTGTGATTTCAGCCCTGGTTGGGGCAAAAACTTAAGGCAAATTCAAATAGTGCAGCAGATGAATTGTGCAGCCTGGTGAGTGATTTCAGACCTTTCACCATCCATGCGGGGATGGGACCACTGTCTGCCAGTCCTTCCTGCCTAAACTGTCCTCTGCCAGCTCCAGGAAAAGGGTCAGAGGGAGTGAGGACAACTCTTCTGGTCTACAGACAAGGTCCAAGATGCCCATCCTGGCTTGGGAACGTGGAGATATTTTAAGGGAGTTTCAAGCTTGGACATAACCTCTGAAAATGAAAAGCTAACTTCATGATGTTTTCAATCTTAGGGAATTAAGTCAAGGCAGTCACTAATTTCTTGACATCTTGAGCTATGGTCAATTCACTTCTGCAAAGCAAGAGCTGGCTCGTTTGAGAAGAGATAAGCCTCATTTTTTGTGACATTTCTTTTTCCTTATATTTTCCTGATGCTAATTCTTTTCAGGGTGTCCATTTCCTTTCTTCCCTGGTTGGTTTGTCCAGCAGCAAGTGTCACACAATTCTCTTCCTTTGCCTTGAGTGGAGGATTCATTGGTTCTCGTTCAGCTATGCTCCTTCACGCTTGAGATACCAATTTAGCCTTGCTGGTGTTGCTGAGAAATCTTCACCTAAGTCTACTGCTCTTTCTCAAAATCCCACACTTTGGAAATATCCTCGAGCTATATGCAGAACCTTGCTGAGAGAGCAGTAGTTGTGTATGTGCGCGTTCAGCCTTGCTGAGCTCTGGGTGGGGGTTTTGCTCACAAATGGCGATGGCTGTAACGTCTCTGCTGTATGAGTAGAAATGGAAAGAAAGCACTGTGATAGGGACCAAAAGTGGGAGTGAACTTGCTCTAGGATTTATTGAAAGCAAAGATTTATTTCGGCAAGAAATGTCTGCTCAAAATATTTACAGAAGCACAACTTTTTTTTGGAAGGAAATCCAATTTTCCTTCATGATAGGATGTGGGACTTGGTGGCAATATGGCCATCGAGCTGCTTTTCCCCATAACTTCGGATATTGCTGCATCAGGTGGATTCATCTCTGCAGCGGAAAGGACGTGACACTGCAGTGGGGCATTTGGGGTCTGCTGATTCATCTCATGTGCAGTCTGAAAAGAGTGAGAAGAGGCTACAGGGCTCTTGTCTGCTGGCGAATCCCTGCTTTGTGCAATGTGAGACTCCCAGCATGCACTGATTCTGCTTTCTCTTCCCGTACAAAAGGAGAAGATGAGAAAGTGTTGTGACCTTCCTATAAATTCATAGGTGGATCCTTTCCTTGGAAAGGAGGAGATATGGATTTTATCTCCATCCAGCTCAGAAAGGTCTTAGATCAAAATCCCACTTTCCTGGACAAGTTTTGGCTTTAATGGGCAAAAGTTGTTTTCTTTTGCACTCTTATCCCTCTGGGTTTATCCTGTGATGTCCTAATGAGTTGGGTCTGGTTTGGGCTCAACTGTGCCCACCTGCAAGTTTAGGGTAGAAAATAGGGATTTTTGCCTATCCTGAGTATAATTAATAGGAGAGTGCTGAGTGCATATTAGCATAGGTTACTCTGTCACCCCATGTGGAAACATCTGTATTTTTCTCTAGGATGAAGTGATGGCTGATGTTTAGCAGTTTTCAAGTCCCAGGTGCTGAAAGTCCAACTGAGATGGGATTTGAGCCAAATTCAGGTTACATTCCAGTCTGTGATGAAAGGGAATTTCGAAATGTTTGAATCTCCTGAGGAGCAGAGATTCCATTTCCCAATCAGCACTAAATAATCATTTTAAGATGGACTCTAAATTAAGATGGTTTTAATGTGTCATCTTTGGTTTTAATTGCTTATAGCCCCAAATAAATGTTATCAGACCATCGGAGTTTAAGGATGAAGCAAGAGCTGGGTAGTGATTCAGATGAGACTGCCTGCTGCCAAAGAGGAAGTCCTGGGATGGAGATGACTCCGTTGCTGGAGCGAAAGACAAGACAGTGAACTCTCTGTTTACAGTGGGCCACTGAAAGAATGGGATAATTGCAATTATCAGAGCGAGGCGTCGTCTTAATGATTCTTTCACTTAAAAAGCACATATGTAGATCTCAGCCAGTGGAGAGATGTCTTTGTGCCCTGGCTGAGCGCTGGCCCTGCTATCTCCTTCAAAGAGCTGGAGGCTTTGCGTGTGGCAGAAAAGCCAAATGTCAGGGCAGGCTGTGCTCTGCTCAGTTAATGAGTCATGGCATCAGGCATGCACAGACCACACCAGGAATTGGAGGAGAGACCCACAGCAACAGCGAAGAAAATCTTTTTGCTTTCCATTATAGTAATAATCTCTGCTTACAGCTTTGGAAGAAGAGGACGTGGAAGTTTTTGTACTGCGTCCTGCATCCATCTGTAGGAGTGTGACCTTGGGGGGGATGTTAAACAGAGGGTCTCTCATCCACTGTAGCAGGTAGTGAAAACAAGCAAAAGGAGGAGGGAAATAAGTACTTGTCACCCTGCTCTTCCCAACCTGCCTACTTCCCCAATCCAGGTAGTTTTCCCTTGCCAGAATACAAGTGGGTTCCTTTCTTTGGGTTACAACTTATCCATGTTCCTCAAGTCTGTCCAAGATGCTCAACTCTGTGCTTTGGTGTAAGAAAGCAAACCTCCCCTCAGCTGGCCTTTGTTATAGTTCCTCCCTCAATGCTAATGATGCTGAATTTCTGAGAAGGCCCAGGAAATAGGAGCCAGCACCAGCTGGGTTAGGTGTTCTCTGGGTCTTTTGAAGGCACTTGGTTGGACTTCTTGTATAGAGCTCTGCTGCTTGCTTGTATACATACCATATGTTGAGAAATCAAGATGCTTTAGGAGATAAGATGTTTTCATATGTGGGTTTTGGCTGAATTCAGCCCTGTGCTGTGAGTAACTGAACAGGAGCTGTGCTCTTAATGCAGAATTTATTAGTAGTTTTGTTTCAAGGTCTTTGGTAATTACCGTCATGTGACTGGGGTTGGTGGAGTTAAGAATGCTACACGTCCTGCTATCTGGTGTGGGAGTTCTCGTGTACACAACCTAAAAATGCAGAGAAACCACAGATTTATGAGATCATGCTTTTTAAGTATGCCCCTGTCCAAGAAATAGCGGCTTCTAAATCACTAGCACTCTACGTTCTTACCGACATATTGAATTTGCTTTTATGAAGTAGGCACTGATCCATGATATTAATTGCCATATTAGTGAAATATCTTTAGAGAGGACTGGAGATT
This sequence comes from Perdix hodgsoniae, assembly GCA_035772895.1. Lineage (NCBI taxonomy): Eukaryota > Metazoa > Chordata > Aves > Galliformes > Phasianidae > Perdix > Perdix hodgsoniae. The sequence continues at coordinate 184,680 of JAPSGF010000192.1, forward strand.
TGCCATGTCACTTTCTAACTCCTTCTCTCTCCTTGACTCCTGGAGGGGAGGAAGGGAGCTGCTGCCTGGATGCTTGCCAGGCCAAGAGGATGGCTTGACGTACTTTGGATAGCATGAAAGCTCTCCTTATTAAAATATGCTAAATACACTTAAAATGGCTGGCCGAGTTCTGATTGCCTCTTATCATCTATCATTACGATCTTGCTCCTGCATTAAAGAACAAACCTCTGATTTCTTAGTCCCCAAAGGTGACCCTGACGTGGTCTGATGGGCCCCAAGGGACAGATCTCCAAGCAAATTGGTTACAGCTCCCCTGAATATAGTGCTGCACGATCTGCAGCTGCTGGGGATCCTAACTGTGAGGTATTTTGTGTAGGAAACTTTGCTAGGAAAAATGATGTACACCTACCTAATAGTCACTATCTCTGTTGGGCTAACTCAGGGCATTCCTACTCAGCTACGGGCCTACAAAAAGTGTTGAGAGAGGTGGAATTGAAATTTTTGGATCACCAAAGCTGTAAAGTTTGTCTATTCTTTGCAAAATCTGCTTAACAGGTTTTTTCCTTTTTTTTTTTTGGTTGTTGTTCCTCTCGTTTTTATTTTTATTTTTTTTTCCAGAACAAAGCTTTAAAATGTGTGGCTTGGAAGTGAGGATGAGGTAATAGATGCAAAAACAGTTTCTGGCACCCAAGGTACGATTTGTACTCAAGGCACAAATTGCCTGTTGCAAAACTTCTTGGCAGTCCTGATTGACCCTTACCAATGGGCAAGGGGGTCTGCTCTAGCAGCCTCGGTCCTTGGCTATTCATATTCAATAGAGCACTTAAATACGGAAAGCCATTTGTATGCATTAGTGTGATGAAGCAACTGAGTGAGTGGGACTTAAACACATGTTTAAAGTTATGTGTGACTCTGGTGCTTTGTTATATTGAGTCTTGTGGGCCATGCTCATGTGGGTGATGTGTACAGCTACTTTCTGTCCTCCCCTGACTTGCATTATTAATCTGATGCACTTTCCCAGCACTTGCTGATTCATTCTTTTCCTGTTTCTTCCTTGGGCTTGCTATATGAAAAAGGAGGGGGGGGTGGATAGAACAGGAGCTCTAGCTCACTGACTTTTTAACATCTAGGAAATGATGGCTCCTGTGAGGGCTTAGGAAGCATTAAGCATTGAGCTTCTATGTCATGATAGGATGGCTTAGATGATGCTGCAATAAACAAGTGGTAGAATCAGGATTTCAGTGATGCTGACCTGACCTTAGCATATTCTGAGTGGAGTTCAACAGTGTAAACTGTTGCCCTACTTCTGTCTTTTGCTATCCCTGCTGAGTTACCCCATCTTTTCCATGTTGCTGGCCCTGGCTTAATCTGAGACACAATTGGATGTTTTGTAAGCAAAGCTCCAACAGAGATTGGGTGAGTTCTGGCTAAGTATGTATTTGTCTCCTGAGTTTGCAGTTTGGGCTCTGCAAACTCTATTCAAACATTCTGTTCAAATTAATTCATGCCTCTGAAGATTGTATTTCACCTGCTGCAGCATGCTCACTGCCATTTTTTACTGTAGCTTTTCAATTCTCAAGAGATCTATGGCTCCTGAAATTCCCTGCATGCATCAACCACATAAACACAGAAAGGAATATTGCTACCCATGTGTGGGCCTTTAGCAGAAAAGCTTGCATCGCTCGCTAGAAGAAACCCAGAACTATTTCCCTACCGCGTCCCAAGCCAAGATGCGTTTTCTGCCTATAGGACACCTGTCAAAGAGGAACAGACTTTATATAAAATAAACAAAAATCATTTGGTGAGCAAGCTCAGGGAAGAGAAAAGAACCAGCCAAGTTCCGGATATCCTGGACAGCAATTTTTGTGCTTCCTTCAGCTGTCTTGAAGAAAAATATCACCTCTTTCTAGCCAATTCTGGTTTTATTTTCAGCCTAAGGATCGTGCTAAGAGTAACTGGATAACATAGATGAAATTTTCTTTCTTGCCTAATGTAATCAAAGGCTTAGCAGACAAGGTAAATCATGTCATGAGCTATAATTAAATGTTCTAGGGCTCAAGGTATGTAACTGATCTGAATGTTAAGAGAAGGGTGGAAAAATGAGCTGAAACGTGTTTGATGCTCAGAAGGCATGATGGACCTGCACAGAGACGTTCCTTCCTTGGGAACCAAAACGTCTCATTCCAGCATCCCTAAAGCATTGTGGTGCTCAGCCCTGGCTCACAGCATGGACATCTGTGTTTCTTCTAAGTCTGGGGTCTCGTCCGGGTTCCTTGATCCCCATGTCTCAAATTCAGATACAAGATGGGAAAGATTAGTGTGATCAGTTGGGCATAATATGTCTCTATGTTTAGCTCCTACTTGGTTTTTCCTCTTGACCTCAGCAGGACTTTTCCCCTGCCCCGTGCTCTCTAGATAATAACTGTACATTTAAAATATTAAGAAAAAAATCCCATATTTTTTGTTCCTCATTCAGTAGCTCAGATCAGGCAGAGTAATGGAAACAAATACCAGAATGGTTTAACCAAAACTGACTTGCTGCATGTTTCAGTTTGCTGTGATTTTCCTGCGTGCAGCTCAGGAACCTCTGGGCGTTTTATTTGATATAGTGTGAAATTACATTAATGTTGGGAGGTGGAGACCTTTCTGTCTTAAGGAGATACTGTGCGACTGTTTATCCACAAGCTAAGAAAATGTTTTCGCAGTTGGCTGATGTTCAGTCCCATGAATAATATTTTGCTCTCTGATTAGCACAAAATGATCTGTGCATGTCAAGGAACAGCTTTATGGTTTTTCTGCTTGAGAGTGGGGCAGGTTTCTGAAATCCCTCCCTCCTGTTCTTTGGAATATCTGTGTTTGCCTTGGCATCCAGGCAACGCAAAACATAGGAACCCCATGGCTGAGGGTGGACGAGCAGGGAAAATTCACATTGTCCCATGCGAATTGCAAGTGAAAAGTGATCTGAACCAACTATCTCATTTCTTAGAATAACTGAAAAATATTTAATTACTCATGGCAGGGTGGAGCCATTGATGTAGTCTGGCTTTCTTGCAGTTGGGACCCATCAGTGTTCAGTTTTTCCCCCCCCTCTTGGAATGACTTGTTGCGTTTGAGCCACCTGAGCTCAATGCTGATCCTATGGTGGGGTAAACCATTCAGCTCAGTGGCATTTCCTGATGAATAATCAGCATTTGGTTTATGGAGGGAGGATTTTGCAGATCCTGATTTTCTCACCACTGGGGACAGCAAAGGCTTGAGCTATTTAAGATTCCATGCTGTACTTGGACCCTTTAGAAATGGCACCTGCACATCCCAGCGACGCCAACCACCCCAACAAACATCTTGTGAGGTTAGTGCAGGTATGGGTAGGGCAAGATGGGGGGCTTCCTTGCACTCTGTCTTGTTCTTACGTAGGGAAGAAACCCGAGTTTCCCAGATCAATGTGGAATTGTTTAAAACTGGAGTTATGCATTGATTAGATCTGTGTTGTGTATTTTCCAATTTTATTCTTTTTGATGAATGATAGAATATTTCCAACTATTGAAACAGTGGTTTCTTCCCTTTTTTTTTTTTTTAATGAGATCTTTACTGTGAAGCACAAACGCTTCTATGCTATACTGAAACATGGGCTTGCACTGGGGCTGAGATCATGTTATGCTTTGCTCGTGGCTCTGTGGCTGACTCTGGAGACAACAAAAACCACATGCTCAGCTTTAGGAAAGCTCTATTGGGATGAAAGTCTGTAAATGCATCCAGGCAAATGGCACTGAAGGAAACTTCATGCTTAAGTTTTGTGATGTTACGCTGCTTCTCAGGCACCTGTTGATAAACAAGCGTTGCTGTGTGCTGCTTACTTTCCCTATTAAATATACCATGTATCTGGGGAAGGGGGAAAAAGAAATGAAATGACAGAGCAGCATGGAAAAAAGGCATCAGAGGCAGTAACTTGGGGACAGGTTTTAGAGGGTCTGTTTTTCAGGGAATAAATATGTCAGGTGGAGGTGGTGAAGTCATGATATGACTTTGATTGGATTTCTTTGAATTCGGGTCTAGCCAAGAAAATGATATTAAATAAAATTAAAAAGGAGATTTAAAACCCCTCTCACTGTGCTGAAGATGTGAAGTTTCCCAGCTGAAATTACATGTTAGATTCAGGAGACGGTTACGCACATGGAGGCTGGCTGTGCACCCCATCTGCCAATAAAGACAGGATCAGAACTAAATCACTCAAAAACCCCACTAAGGCTCCTCCATTTCACGATGCCCCTCTGTTTAAAATTTTTTAGGCTCTGTTTTTTGGTTTGTTTTTTGTTTTTTTTTTTTTTGCAGGCAGAGGACAAACTTGATCTTGGGAAAATATGTGCTGAAACTTTGGCAAGGGCAGCCTCGGCTTTGCCCTGTGCTTCCTGCAGCTCCATGGGGAACCTGATGTCCCAAACAATGGGCCCCAGCTTTCAGCCCCTGACCTTTCCACGTTTCGGTTGCAAATCTGTGTTACACACACAGCCTCAACTCTGCTTTTGGAGCTCCAATTGTTTGAAACCGCCTAAAAAACTTCCTATGGAGCAAATGGATTAAAATGACCGCATCGTTTTTTCCCTCCCCTGGACTGTTTGTTACCTGCAAAACAACTCGATCAGTACAAATTGTGAAAGGAATTCCTACAATGGTGGGGTGCTTTGTTATTTCCTGCTCACACACCTGACTGTATTGCGCTCTGCTAGATGGGGGGAAAAAAAAACTGCTGCTGCTATTGGTTTCTGCAGGGCTGTAAGGACATTTGGGAAGTGTTGTGACAGCACTATGGGAAGTAGCTAGGCTTGTATTTGCTTTGCTTTTGGTATCTGCTGATGCTTCAACTGGGGACACACAGGGTTGTAGGAAAATAGAAATAGGATAGGAGTGGTTCTATTTGGTACAAACTTATTTGAGATTGGTCCTTCTATGGGAGCATCGTTAATGTGTCCTCGGGGAGCAGTGCTGCTGCCCCCAGGCATAGCCATGCCTGCTGCTATGAATCACAGGATCATTAAGGCTGGAAAAAGCCTCTGTGCTCACCAAGCCCAACCCATCCTACCATGCCCAGTAACCACATCTCTCAGTGCCATATCTCCACGGTTCCTGAACACCTCCAGGGATGGGGGCTGCCCCACCTCCCTGGGCAGCCTGTGCTGAAACCTGACCACTCTTGCAAAGTAGGAATGTCTCCTATTATCCAACTTGACCCTCCTCTGGTTCAACTTGAGGCCATTATCTCTCATCTTTCCAAAAAAAGTGCTAAATCTTGGTCAAACAAAGCATTGCCTGGGGGCTGTTGTGTTGGGTAATCCCTCCTCCCACATCCCCAGCTCTGCACTCAATGCAGAGATCCACTCATTGGATGCCTGGTGGATCCCATCCCACCCTGACAGAACAGCTCTCCCGATGTATGCCTTCAGCAGTGGATTTTTTCCTTCTTTCTTTCTTTTCCTTTTTTTCTTTTTTTCTTTTTTTTTTAAAGAATACTGGGATTATCAGGGTTTGGATTAGCAAGCAATTTCCTGAGTTTCTCAACATCATAAATGAGGTCAAAAAGGTCTTTTTGAATGGAACCCATTAATCTCCTTGTTGTTAGCAAGGAAACGTTGAAAAGTGCAGGTGTTAACAGTCGCTGTGTTATTTTTGGGAGAATGTGAACTGAAACATTCACAGGAAGCGTAGTATTCCCCTGCCAGCATCCTGGAGTATTATTTTAGGCAGCAGAACTAAGGGTTATGCGCAGGATTATGCTTTCATCACACCTTTAGGGCTAGAGCACTTCGTGTGCAAGAATTTTGCCTGGAGCATTACTTTTCTCTCTTGTTTTTGAAAATTAAAATAATCCCTATGGACCCCATCCACCAGCAGTAATACAATGCAGCTCCCAGGTAAAAGCAGGGCAGAATTAGATCCGAAGCGGGGCAGCCTCCCCTCTGCCATCAGAAGGGACTGTTGCAGCTTGCTCTGCAATATATCAGAGCAGGGATGTATTTTTTATCCTCCTGGTCATCATAAGGCTTATTTAACAAAGCCTTTTCACAAATATTCAACTGAAAACAAGCCCAGGTAGGAGCCTCCAGCTCGTAGTCCAATACTTAGCCTGACTGCTTATTTAGGACCAAATTGTGGAGTGGGTGAAATAACTGGGAACACAGAAATGACAGGGAGAGAGGAGGGAAAAAAAGTATTCAAAAAAAATTCAAATCAATGGCAGAGGCAAGGGTTGCTGTTGGAGCCTGGTTTACCAAGAATTGATGCCGTAATATCATGCAGCCAAGGAATTGGTTGTTTTTCCCAGAGAACAGACTTCTGCGGGTGCCTCTGCATAGCCATACGCAGTAACAAAGCCACATCACAGGGAAATGTTAGGCGGTGTTGGTGGCTGAGAGAAAATTCCCCCAGCAACATGGGATGGTCATAAAAAGAATCATCTGTGGAGAGGTTGGTAGGGAAGCCGTTCAGGATCACTCAAGAAATTAATGACCCTCAGAGATGAAGGGCTTGAGGTTCTTCTCTGAGAGAGAAGTGCTGAGTGGAGGAGGAAAACCACCCCAAATCTTCCCATTTATGAGTATTGGTTTGTGTTTTCCTTTTTAAAGAGCAGTTACTGGCTGTGTCAACTCTCCAGCCAATGGAGAAAATGTGAGAAAGCCAACCGTGACCTGAGCTTTTCTCATCAGCTGGTGTGGTTGTAACCTAGATTCTAACTAAAATCTCATTAAGTATGTAAGGTACTGATTTCTAACCTGCCCTACACTACTGCTCTTGTAAATCAGGCAATTTTTCTTCTGAATATGTAGGATGTGAGATGAGTTCGTTCATCTGCAGGCACTCTTCCAAGGAGCTCCTTATCAGCTATGACTTCTCTTTTTAGTGGTTGTGGAGGTTGGACAAACAAAGGAGTCTCAGCTTTTAAGCACTGCAGGAACATTCTTGGCCATGACATGTATCCTTTAATTCTATTCTAGCAAAGCCTACAGATGATGGGTTGATGGGATTTCTGTGTGGTTGCCACATCTTTAAATACACTGTTAAATTACTATTTCTTGATCATTTCCTCAGTAACCATCAAGTTTTACTCTAATTATGGTACTGAAGAGGTATATAACAGGACACACTGGGTTTTTAGCTCTGATCAAGAAATGCCAGAAAAAGCTTGCTTTTTGTCTTTTTATCAGACAGAGAACAAGTGCTGCAGCAAACTCCCAATATAATGATGGGAACCATGTAGCAATCCAAACTGAACATTTTCCCCTGATAATAGGCCAATAGTGACTCAATCTTTTTAACCCTCTCTTTACTTAGCATGTCAAGTGCTGCTTTCCAAGATGATGGAGAATTAAGCTGAACGGGCTGACGGGCCAATATTCTAGCCCACCAGCACTGCTGTGTTCCTGATAGAGAAACTAGAGAGTGCTGGCCACTAAAAGGCAAAGGGAGGATAACTTCCCAGCAACCAAAGTCATAAATACTCGCTTTCACCTTCAGCGGGATTAACAAAGATATTCCTGTCTCTTAAATGCACTAATTTAAAATAATGCGCTAACTCCCCAGCACATATTTTTTTCACCTGACATCTGTTCAAACATCTGCTCAGCAGGACAAGAATGAATCATATTACACTGATTATATTTGCTTAATTCTACCATGTAGCCTTTGATCCACATCAGGTTGACATGCCTAGCCAGATACCGCGAAAACCAAACTTCAATCTGTGTTATTGTGCCGAACAATTACAATAAAAGGCTCAAATCTTGATTGCTGGCTCTACCGACACAGCAAGGAGAGAAGCCACGTCTTGTTCACAGGCTGCTGTTTCCAAATAGGCAGCATCTGTTGGGGAAATTCTCTTGCATTTTGTTGCTTGGGTTTATCCCCATGAAGGGTAGCCTGCAGCAGGCTGTTAGGGTCCTCTGAAGGAGGATCTCTCCCATGAGATGTGAGGCTTTGCTGTGCACCATTTCCTGGTGCTCCTCAACACTTGACATCTGTACCGAGCTCCCCTAGGGCCGCTCCTACATCAGTTGTTCCAAAATCCTCGTTAAGACTTTGGAAGGGGAAATCTTCTTTTCCTCATTACATCATTCTGACAGGGACGCAGTAAGAAGATGATCATAAGTAATTTGATTTTTTCCTGTGTGTACCGTAACCTTTGGCATCCAGTCTAAACGAGCTCTACACACATGCGTGACAACTCTCCTCTGCTGCTATATAGGATTTCCAGCGTGTGCCCTTTCCAAAGTGCTGTTTGGAATAATCCCCTGGATATGTGACTCAGAGGGTCTCTTTTGATTAAAAAATAAAAGGAGGAGGAAAGAAGAATTAAAAATCACCTAAGCCGAATGATTCTGTTCTATGGTTTTAATTAGGTGGTTGGGAGCGTACCAAAATCCAGTTACCGCACATTTGGAAGCATCTTGGGCAGTTGTACAAATTACTTGGTCAAAATTAAAAGCTTCAGAAATCCTATGGATTATGTGGAGCCCCAACTAAATCTCCACGGGACAAGTCAGAAGAGGAAAAGCTGTTTTTATTTATATTTGTTGAAGTGCTCATTGTTGTAGAATACACAGAGCCGCAAGACGATAGTCTTTTCACTTATTATTGTAATCTGTGTACACAGATTTTTCTTCCTGAGATGGCATCAAAACTTTCAGAGGCCTAGACAGTAAAAAAGAATTGGAAAAGGAAGCTGGAAGGACCGAGATGATCCCTCCATCCAGCTCGTCTTGCTTGCTTCCTCCCAAGGTTTCCTGTGATGTGCTGTGAGATCTTCCCACACTGCTATTGTTCATGGAAAAAGTTGCTCCTTGACTCAGAAATAATTAACCAAAGTGTGGGGTAGGTTTAAATAAGCTATATTATAATGAGCCATAAGATTTCCTTTTTTTTTAATTTTTATTTTCTGTGACAAATGCATCTAATTGGGATATGTAGAAAGGACCATTGTAAAGTTAATCTGGTGAAGGGCAGTGTGTTTCTGGGATGCCCACACATGCAGGATTTTGTAGCAGTCAGCAAGAATCCTTTCTAGCTCTGAAGATAAAGCAGTGCACAGGTGGGAAGGTATGCAAGTGGGTTAGGGCTTATGTCTGGTTGGGATTCTCTAACTGATATGGGAAGGAGTCTGGTATTGAGTGTATACCAAGTGATGGCAGCAGGTAAGCTCGTAGGATGGACTTGCAAACTCTTTTTTGACACCACCTGAGCTATGCAGGCTTGCTTATAAACTGAGGATTTTTTTCCTCTTTTTTTTTTTTTTGCCCTTATTTCTAGGGAGGGTTTTACTCTCTAATGAGTTTGGGGCTGAGCTTGTGAAAAAATGAAAATAAAGGACAAAGCCAAGCTAAGAAAGAGAAGAAGGGCTGCAGAAATGGTCTGGGTGTTCCATTTTATCCCACCTATATAAAGGAGGAATGAAATATAAAACAAAATTCTGTGCCCAGGGAAACAAAAACTTCTCCCAAATGTCTTCGGTTAGTCACAGCCTTGCTGTCTTGGAAAGGGGAAAATATGTACTGAATAGCTTCCAGCTAGATTTAATTGGGATATCTCTTACTGATGTTCCTTCAGGGCTCATGTCAAGGTCACCTACAGCGGGTAGAGGAGCAGCTTTGTAGCATAAGCATGAGGCCAAGGTAAATAGTAATGAGTGTTCTTACTGCTTCTTGTTCCCAGCTGTGATCCTCAGGGGAGTGGGGTGTGGGCATGATGCCCACCCAGGGCATTGCACAGCTGCTTCATCCTAGCTTGTTTGGGTGTCTTCTCAAGCGAAGCCCGCCTTCCTTTCTCCTGCTCCCTTCCTCCTTTCCTGGCACGTTTCACAAAAATAAAAGCCATTTATAGTGCCTGAGATGCCTCGTAAATAAGCCAGGAGGTCTGCAGGAATTTACTGCAGCTCTGCTGCTACCTGCCAACCTCTTGCGTTAAGATGTGGGCGTCCTTCAAAGGGGTTTCTGGTTTATTTCAGGATTTTATTTATTTGTTTGTTTATTTTTGTTGGGGGGGAGGGACCCACAGCATAGGATGGTTTGAGTTGAAAGGGACCCTTACACGCCTTCTGACCCAATTCTCCTGCAATGAACAGGGACACCTACAGCTCTATCAGGTGCTCAGAGCCCCTGATATAGGTTGTATTACCCCTGGGCAGCCTGTTATAGTGCCTCATCGCATTAGTCATAAAAATCCTCTTTATTATCTCCATTCTCCCTACTTTGTTTGCTTCCTAGGGCATGGCCATGCTGTGCCATCAGAGCCTACCTCTGGGATTTATCATCTTCTGAATACTGAGATTCCTATGCCAAAGCAGTCGTGACAACCACATAATATTTATCTTGGAAAGGACTTCAGGAGACCCTCTGGTGCCAGCCAAAGGAGGATCAGCTTTGAAGCTACACAGGGTTGCTCAGGTCGCTGCGATGTCCTGCAGTCATCACGCAGTAGAGCTTTCTGCGAGAGCTGCTTTCTGGCCAAAGGACTGAATGCTTTAAGCATCCCACAAGGCCAGATGGTTTCCTCTTTTCCCCCAGAGCGATGGCTCCAGGCTGGGCTGGAGGCAGCTCAGCAGCAGCAGGGTGGATGGAAGCTTTCATTCCTGGTTCCAGAGAGTAACACTCATAACACCTTACCCTACTCAGGGAGAGGGGAAAAAATATTAAATATTAATGAAAAGCAAAGATCATTTGGCTGGTTAAATCATCCAAAATCAAAGCAGATGCAAAGGGGTGACAGTTTCTTGTTTGCCTGCTGGCCAATTCTGTTCCTCAGGATTTCAATTACAAACCTCAATGTCTGGAGGCGGCAGGAAAGGCTTAAATTGTTCCACGCAGGATTGCAGTTCAGATGGAAGAAAATGTATTTATTTTTCCTGACGAGGATGGGGTCACGGTGATTTCTCCTCGCTGGGTTCCTCGCCATGAATGCACTACAGGGGGAAGTGTGGGCTCTTGTTGGGCTTCCAGAGAATTTACTTTGAAACTTTTTGCAATGCCTCTGAAAGCAAGAAAAATGTTCCCATTCATTAATGCTCTGCTGCAAGGGGGAGGGAGAGGAGAAGGAAAGTGCGTGGTCAACTAGAATAAATGCAGCATTGCTGGGATTAAAGTAGAGAGAAGGCAGGGGGAACTGTCATTTTTCATGGGGAAAGAAAAAGAACTAAACTTTTACGGAAACAGCTTTGCTAGAGCTCAGCGCAGTCTTTTTCCTTTTATTATTGTAACTGTTGTGGGTTAAAAGCGATCTCCTAAGATTTACTCTAGTCTGTGGTTTTGGATTCCTAGCTGATAGCTGACCACCTCTGAAACATAAGAAAACCAGATCAAGCTTCAGCCCCCGTGCAGAGCTTCATCAAGATGGGGCACGTGGTGTCCCTATCTGTCACTTTTCTCTGTCCTGTGAAATGTTTTCTATCCAGGCTTGAGTAAATTCCTAATCTGAGTAAATTAGTGTAAATAACAACAACTCAGACAGATCAACTAAATTTTCTCTTACAAGGGGGAGTTCTCTGTTGGGCTTGCTTATGGCTCTGGTTGTTGTGATTGCTCCAGTTGTTGTCACGGAGTAGAGAAGCCATCAGTTATTTGCGTCTGAATAGGAGGGAGCAAAAAGTGACAGGTCCATAGACAGGATTTATGCTGGCGCGGATAGGGATATGCTGCTGTGTCCCCTACATACATCCTTGTCACCAGATCTACCTGCCCCAGACCACACTTGGCTCAATGTACCCAAGGCTCAGCTCATCATCCTCAGGAGAGGCCAAGCACTGTCAGAAGAAACACCCATTTTCTCAGCTTACCTGACAAAAGAAAATTCATTATCGCATCCTTCATAACCATAACGAAGCTGAGATGAAGAGGCACCACGTGAAGCTGCTGGAGTTGGAATTATCAGCGGTTGATTAAATACCTTTATTAATTACCCGTTTAACCCACGTGTAGAGGAAGAGGAAAGGTTCTGCATGTAGAAATTTGATTTGCCCCACACTAGCTGAGCTTGGCATTCATTCTACCATCTGCAAAGGGCTCATTTTATATTCACACATACATATATGTATATATATATATATGTGTGTGAAAAAACTTTCCTGTTTTTCTGGGCATTGACATGAGCAGGAAATGTATCACCACATGAATGTTTTACTTTTCCAGGTCTGCAAGTACTTAGGTGCTGATGCAGAGCCTGTGTTCCCATCCTTTTTTACCCACATTCAACGTACGTGATATCACCAGAAAGTATTGAGGGTGGAAGTGACACTTCTGGCAACAAGATCTCCACTGAGCAGCTTCTTTGCCCTCGTTTTGCTTTCAGTAAGCCTATAAATTACAAGAGGAGTCAAAGCAGAAATTTCCAAGAAAAAAAGAATTAATCTCTCATAATAAACATGCCATTATTCTGAGCCCTCGTAAGGACTGAGGCATCAAAGAGGCTTTGTATTTAAACTTGAAAAGCAAATCGTAGGGAGATGGAGCTCCGGCACCCAATCCAAGGTCTTCTCTGTTGTATGGGCCCCCATCCAGCTGAAATGTTGTCAACCGTTTTTCCATTGGGTTGTGTCCTGAAAGGATGGTTTCACTGTAAATAACAGGAATTTGCATGAGCACACCTACAGGAAGAATTTTTTCTCTGAAAGAGTGCTGATGGTAGGGGAGGTGGTGGAGTCACCATCCCTGGAGGTGTTCAGGAATAGGGTAAATGTGGCACTGAGGGATGTGGTTAGTGGGCATGGTGGGATGGTTTGATGGTTGGACTTGGCGAGCTGAGAGGCCTTTCCCAACCTTAGTGATTCTGTGATTCTATGTCTGCATGAGTTGTCCAGCTGGGTGAGTCAAAGCCCTGAGTTGTGCTGTCACCTGGAGTGACTGACAGCTGTCATTTAAAGGCAGTAACTTCATTTAGAACTAAAGAGGTGATGTTAAAGATAAAAGAAACATGAACAGGTTGGTGGGGAGAGAAGGAAAAAGACTTATTCAAGTGCGTGGTCCCAGCACACTGGATAGGACAGGGCAAAAGTGAAGAGATGAGGCTCCACTCCAGGGAGGACAAGAGAGACAGGGCTGGATTCTGCACTTACTCTTGCATACGTACAGATTTTGCAACGTGGAAAAATGGGGTTAGTGCCATGCACATGCTTCTCGTGGCTCTAATTCCAACCTCTGAAGTCAGTGGGAAGCTTTCCACTAGGCTCAGGAAGACAGACTAAGGACCCTACAGCCGTGCTGTTGTCAGGGAGATGCTTGGTCCTGCCTTGACCCGGTGTGCAAACCTCGTGCTAGTCATGCTAATGGCAAGGCAAATACCCAGGGGTGTCCTTAATGCATCTGTCACCACCTCCCAATGTTCCTGTAAGGCACAGAAGGGGATGCTGCTCCCTCGCGTGCTCCCGAGGCTGTGTTGCTTAAGGGTGAGATAATCAAAACCCTTTACATGAGCCTACTTCTGTTCCAGCAGCAGTTCCAGTGAGTGGGAGAATCAACCTTGAGCACACACTGCAATTTACTTTTTGCTTAAAAATCAACACGCTTTTTTTTTTCTTTCTTTTTTTTTTTTTTTTCTTTTTTGTAAGTTTGAACTGGGACATTGCAAAAACATAAAAGCTCTGAAATCAAAGGTTTCCTGTTCTAAAAAATCTTGTATCCCTTAGGCATTGGAGGGGAAAATATAGCCAAGATTAGATTAAAAGATTTTGGGGCCTTTCTATGTTGTTTTTTTTTTCCCTAAATATATATATAGGCATACATGTATATATATAAAAACAGCCTGTCAGTGGGAGGTCAAAGTAAAAGTTTATCTTCTGTTGTTTCAGAATATATTTATTAGTATGGAGTGTCAGTTAGCCTTTCTGGCATAAATACTAGAAATATGTGCATCTGCACCTCCACAGATGCTGGCATCTGTGCATCCCTCTGTTTTCCCATCTGTAGAATGGAAATGATCATTCGCACCACCTGTTTTGGGAGGAAGAGGTGAACATAGAGCTTTGCAGGTTGGATCAGTCCAGCATTGCCTCTCTGCTGCTGGGTAGCACCCAGAAAAGAGGAAGGTCCAAAGAATGTCCTGCTGTGGTTTTCCCTCTTCCAGCACTGGGAGGCTCAATTTCATGGAGCCAAGAGCCTCCAATGGGTCTTTAAAGCATGAATCTCTCACTGGCTCTTCAGATCCATTCATGCACCTGGCACTCAGAGCATCCTTAGGGCAATGGTCTTTACAGCATGCAGTGGTGAGGTACAAAAAAATATCTGAGAATCACTGCCTGATTGTTTAATTTGAAGTTTCCAGCTTCTGAGAGGTATAGAACATCTCTCTCTTATATGAGATACTGGCCTTCCAAAGGCATGTATAACCCTGAAAAATGACAGAACAGGGCTGATACCTGTTCTGTTCTGTACTGGGGGGTGATGCTCCTGCTGAGGCACAGAAGGAAGCATTTTGACCATTAATGAGCCCTAAGGCTGTTACACCAATAGCTGCAATGGCACAATGAGGCTGGGCTAATATGTAGTTAAAACTAAGAAAGCAAGCAAAACATGCAGAACCTATCTAAAAACCCATTTTGATGTGAAAACATCTAATTTGTGCAAGAAGAAAGGGGCAGTGCTTACATTTACAGATGACATTTTACAAGGTAGTAGTAAAAGCCAACACCAGCCCCATTAAATCTGAGCCATCCAGAGCAGTCTCACTGCCCATGCAGGTGGCTCATGTCAAGGCAGAGCCTTGACCTCCAGCCTCCTGCTGGCCAGTCCTGCTGTGCCCTGTAGGCTTTGCTGGGTGCCCAACATGGTGTGGTTGGGTTGGGTTAGCACCAGAGGTTTTAAGGCACTCCTACAATGAGAAAATAACTGCCAAATCTTACTAGATTAATGAGACAGCAACAGCATGGGAAGATGCAAATGATCCTTGGCTCTGCAGTTGATCTACTGGGTGGCCTTGGGCTTTCACATGCATATTTTCTCCACCCCAGAAGGAAATTCTCTGTGCAAGATCTTGCTCATTCCTACTGGACTTACTGGTTTGCGTGTCCATGCATCCAATACTGCATTTTGAGGCACAGTGATGCTCCTTACAGAGCCATGCTGGTTGGAGGGAACTCAGCTTGATGCTGTTGATAGTCATAAGGAATGGTTAAACCTATCTTGCCATAAGGAATGCTGAAGGGCTATTTGCTTTCCTTCCTGACCACCTGGATAGATTCTCGATTTGCAGTAAAATACTTTACTGCCCGATCCCTATAAGCAACCTCATGCCAAGACAAGTGCCACATACAGTAGAGGGGCAACAGACTGTGCAAAGTGGGAAGGCATGGTCTCAGGTCACCATTTCCAAAGCCATCAGGGTGTTTCTTCGTGGTGATCATATCCTCAGCTCTCTTCACTTTTGCCTACACTGGTTTGCAGTTTGAAGGGTAGTATAGCTGAGACTTGTGTCACTGTAAGGTGATTAGGAAATCCAATGGCCAGGGCCTATTACCTTCTATTAATGAAAGTGAATCCAGTGATGTAGATATTGGTAGATACAAGTGTCCTTAGATTTTTCTGGATATCCTCCAAAATGTTTTGGTAGGATTATGTTTCTGTTTTATTTCCAGGTTTTATAGAACTCTAGATAATACGAAGTTAAATAAACTAGTCTCGCTCCTTTGGTCTGCAGTTATTTATAAGTACCATTTCCATGAAAATCAAGAAAAAACACACAGAGTCAGAGTCCAGTTTCATATCAAATTTGCTGGAAGCTAATTGAATTGCAGGGAATATCTAAGTAAGTCCTGGCGAGAGTAACCTGAACATATTGGAGGATACATTTTCACTAGGTATAAAAACATTAAACACTCGTCAGAAATATTTACCCTTTTGAATTTTCTTTTTTCTTGTTCCCCCTGTGTTCATATACACAAAAGGAATGCAGTTTGAAGTAATTTTACCAAGTTCTTCTCTGGTGAAATTGAACAAATACGAAGGACGTGTGCCAGTTAGTTGGAATGAATGGATTTTTGAGATTAAATCCAAAGAAAGAAATTCTTCTTGGCAAAACAAGCTGGCATCAATAGCCAGCCATCGACTGTAGCAGCCAGATACAAAGTGATGGGATGCCTTATGGCACAGCTGCAGTGGGAAGCTATTAAAAATGGTTAAATAGTTAGAATAATAATAATAACCCAGTAATCCATGTGGTATGAGAATACTGAAATACATAATGTGAAAATGGTGCTGTAAAAAGTCCTGCGCGTTGCATACACATCCATACACACACATATGGTTTCATAATATATACTAGATTGCAAAGAACAAATGGAATTTAGGAATGATTTGGTTTACAGTTCCCTTAAGTAACATTATCTTGTTAAAGACATTAACCTCAGGCCTTTACTGTTATATATTTGCTTTTATTGTTTTCATCCTGGGGAGCAACCTGTAGGAGAGACGCTCAACAGGAAAAGAAGGTTCAAAGGGCATCAAAACATTGATTTTCAAGATGGCTGAACAGCTGTCTTGGGAGCACTGTGCAATTATGAAAAACAGACATCTCCGTTTAGCCTTCCTTAATATTAAAAATCTTCACATAGCTTTCAAGCACTAATAACCAGGCGAAGGTTTAGCTTGGCATCACGGATTTGCTGGACAGGCACCAGAGCCCCAACTAGATGAAATATATCCTTCTGCATGGGCAGAAAGGTTGAACGTGAGTCAAGCAGCCTCTTCCAAAGAGATTTCCTCCAATGCAACCGTAGCGATCAATGTGGGCTTTGTTATTTCTCTTTACCCATGGGGCTTTTATGCAGTGTTTGTTTGCTGTGGGTTTATGGGTTAAGTATGCACAAATCTCAGAATAAACTTCAGGAATAACATTTCCATTTAAGTTGCTTGACAAGTCCATTTTAAAACCCCTCTGGAAGCCTTTGCATATGCTCTCCAGAATTGCTGCTATTCCTTGAAACAGGTGTTCTTCCTTTTTTTTCTCTTTTCCTTGCTGAAGGCCAGGGAAGCTTTTTAAATGCATCTGGCAAACCACGCATTGGACAGGATGCTGTCTGGGGACAAACTGTAGAGCATCTGTGTCCTTTCCAGAGCATTTGCCACAGTTTCTCACCTGTGCTTTAAATGAGCTGGGGATGGGATAATGCTGTAAGGTCTCAGATGTGCAAATGCCTTTGGTTTGACTCTATGTGTGTACATGTGCAATACCTGCTGCTGCTTCCCCAGACGGTTTCCAAGAGGCCATTGCCCAAAGCAGTGCACTTTGTTGCAAGTAAAAGAGAGGTTCATGTTGGTACAGGTAGCTCAGAGTGGTTGTGAGCCTGATTTGGTGGCTGGAAACCAGCCTGTGACAGAGGGTTGGAACTGGATGATCTTTGAGGTCCTTTCCAACCCATCATTTTGTCATCCTATGATTCTCTTGGTGAGCCAGAGGTGATCTGTTGATCCATTCTCTTGAGAAGAAGGGTTCTTGATTCTGGCAGAATACTCTGGCAGTGGATTTCGTTTGTGTTCTTCTCACATGATGACAAAATAGACAAGGCCACGAGAATGGGATCTTCTGGGGGAAACCCTGCTACCCTAAGGGAAAGAGAAGAAACAGAAAGCAATACTGGCTGTTGTTTTTTGGGTAAGTAAATTCCTTTCACAATTAAAATAGCTTTCTCTGGAAAGTACTTGGTATGCAGATGCCCCAGATGCAATCACTTCTGAGCTCTTGCCTCAGGGTTTCCAGTCTGGGGCAGTTCTTCATGTCATCATCGCATTTTCAGAAGTCTCATTAAGCACGTGGTGCCCATTTCTATTTATGGTTGTTCTCTCTTAAAGAAGGCAGCTAAGTGGCATCCCTTCAGAAGGCCTTAGGACATGGCTCATGGGGACAGGCAGGCTCTCCAAACCTCTACCAGCTCTTTTCAGGCTGCTGGCAAACTCAAGTGTCACCCTTTTTAATCACACGCAGCTGAAGGGTTATTTTTCTCCCATGACCACTAGAGATAGATGGAAAAATACATTTGTGAGCTCTGGAACAGAAAAGACAGGCTGTCAAATGGTGTTGCTGTTTCTTCCTGCACTGGTGTGTGTTCAGGTCTGTCTTCTCTGTTGGTCCCCAAGGATGTAATTAGGATTACAGGGCTGTAGGTCTCTGCTCGTGGAGTTTCCTGGAGACCACCAGCTGTCCAAGGCCTTTTCCTTTTGCCTTTTCGATAGTTGAAGCTTGGGGAGTTCTGAGTTGTTTTATTCCTTACTATCATAGCAATTTGCAACAGAGAGAAAGTGGTCCAGTCCTGCATCAATCAGCTAAGGAAATAATCAGTATTAATTCTGCTTTGGTTATGAATAAATGTGTTTCCTGAAAGAATAAATTAATAATCATATAGTCAGCTGCCAACTCTGTCCTTAACAGCCTTGTCCCCAGTGTTGAAGAATTTTAAAAGATTAAATTGCAATTGCATCAATGAATAGTATTATTTCCTTCTTTAAAAATAAAAATATCAGCTTACAAGATTGGTTGGGATGTGAGGATCCAGGAATGTGTGTATCTGAAGGCAGGAAAGTCAAGTCCTCAGATTCCCCTTTTCCCTACTTATCCACTGTGCTCCCCAGCATGTTTAGAACAGGACTGTACGGTTGCGTCGCTGGATTCTGACTGGTGGAAAACTGGCTATTTAAATTCCAGGAAATGTCTGATTTTTCAACTACAACTGGTTTCTAATTAGAGAAGAATCCAGCTGTCAGCCAGCAGAGGAATTATGAAATGCTAAAATCGCTGGGGGCAATGGAGAACAATTAGCGTTCCCAGCCCTGGGGTTGTTGTGCTCTCCAAGCGCTGGGCTGCTTACCTTGCATACGCTCATGGTCTGTTCCACTGGGAGCTCCTCTGGGAGCTTCAGAGGACAAGAGAACAGTTTGTTGCTTAAACTCTTCTGGGGTCAGCGAGAAGTCATGGAGGCCCAGCGTTTCTTCCCATTGAAGTCAATAATCAAAGGGTTAGAGCCAAGTAAGTCAGGTGGTGCCTTTCCGTGCTGCTCCGTTGGCTTTGGGTGAGGTTTGCAGCCACGGAGGGCCTGATACTGGCTGTGGTGGGACTGGGGTTTTTGAAACACATCTCAAGGTTTCTCAGCAGTTTAAGCAGAGCTGCATGTTGTCCGAAGAATGGGGAGGCAGAGCCAAGCTTAATTGTGCTGGAATGGGGAACTGGAGGGGGAAGGTGAAGGTAGAGGGACAGAGCCAGGAGGTGGTGGCCAGGGCTGTGGCTGCATTTTCCAGGACCTGTATGGACAAAGCAGTCATAGCTGCTCATCCGGAGCACATCCAGGCTTGTGATTATTTGGTAGGGCTGCCTGGATCGGTGTGGATCACCTGCCCCTAATGCTTGAAGTTGAATTATAGTGGCTGCTCACTTGTTAGCCACAGAAACCAGTGAGAGGCACAGAGATGTGTGGAACTCGAAACCCAGGCAGCCCACCTGCCTGGCAGGGATCTGTAAGAGGCAGCTCAAGGAACAGTTATTTTATTCCAGTCTGCATTTGTTTGTTTGTTTCTCTTAGTCTGTACCTTCACGGCTTGGCTTTCCAAGAACCCTGAAAAAAAAAGTTTTGATGAAAGCATCGATGCATTTTGAGCAGCTATTAATTTACAATGCTCTTTGTATTAGCTCAGTGTTGAGTTCTTTTTAATGTTTTGGCACGGGGGTATTATGCCCCAATGCCTGCAGTTGGGAGTCAGCCTTGTGAGATACGAGATGCACACATCTCCCATCAGATTGAAAAGGTACTGGCAGGAAGACAGAGTAGCTTGGAAGAAGTTTCAATGTTATCTTAAAAAGTCAAAAAATCAAGAATGTGTTACAATTGGAAGCAATCAGCAGAGATAATGCTGGGCTCCAGGAGATGGGAAAGAAGCAGCCAAAAGGTGACCTTGAGGGAGTGTGTCTGTGTAAATACAGAAAGCACTGAGTGTTAGGAACGGCAGCAGTTGCCTGGGACAACGATGACTCCTTGGACAGGCTGGGAAAGGAGAGATAGACATGTGAGTTCTGCTCTGCTGCTCTCATTGCCCAAGTTGGATGTTAGTTACAGGAAAGCTCGAGCCAGCGAGTTGGATCGGAGCACCCCTGTCCAGATCCAAGTTTCATCCACTTGATTTTGTTCTTGTTTATATGGGAATGACTTGGCTAACGTCACTGCTTTTTGCAATGTTGCAAAATCAGTGGAAGTGGGCTCAGAGTTTGGTCTGACCTGATCCGTAGCAAGTCAATCTTACAATGCCACATTAGAAACTCGGAGCTGATGGTGCAGTCATGTTCTCTCCTCCCAGAACTCCTGCTGGCAATGGGACCTCTGAGATGCTGGGTTGCATGGCACCCAAGCAACATCCTGTCTTAAAAATCCACTGCAGGAATGAACATACAAAGTGTATGCTGCACGCACCTTGTGTCCTTGCTCTGCTCTGTTATCCAAGTTTCCAAGACTGGAATGGGAATTCTTTTCCAACCCTGTGCAGGAAAAAGCACAAAGACCTCTGAGTGGAGCTGCTCTGATCTGACCCTCCTAGAAAGTGCAGCATAAGCTGAGAACTTGGGATCTAAACCTGGACACAAACGCTGGCTCAGACCTAATGATACTAGGCCTATCTCTCTTCTGGAGATGAGATAAATATTTAAGAGTACTCAGCTGTGTGTTTTTGTAAGGAGTATGTATAGTCTTGGATAAGAAGATGAGTCACTATTATGACATGGTGCCTGGCTGTTACTGGAACACAGTAAAGGAGCTATATTAAGACTATACTAAGGAACAAGTTGAATAAGTATTTAAAGATGAAATGCCAGATTTCTTCACAAAGAGAAAATGTTAAGAGCTTTGTGACTTACTGTCTGCTTCCCAGCATGTACATGGAGTGTTCCACAGAAAAGTCAGATAAACCAAAAGAGAAAAGAACAGGGCAGAAAGCATGTCCTACACGCAGTCAGGAAGCCAAATTACGGTTAATTTGCTCTTTAAATACTGCTGACTAGATAGATGAGGGAGATTGGTACAAATTAAGAAGAATTCTGTGTGGCCAAGGCCAGATATAGCTGGGCAGTGAAATGCCCACGTGCTGAGTATGGAGTCAAGAGAAGGGTGAGAGAATGGCTGTGCTACATCACGCAAAGTCAGTGAGGTGAAGCAGGACCTGGAAAGGATGAGAAAGGTGCAGTTGAGAAGTCAGCTTCTCCAAGACCTGTTTTTTTTTACCCAAGTGGGTTGTAAGCATTGATTAATTTCATAAAATACATAGAATAGAGATAGACATGTAAAAACATTTGGGCATATTTATGTAAAATGACTGCAGAGACCACTGTATTGATAGTGAACTGAGCACCAAGTGACCACAGATATTTGCTGGTCTGGAGGGCAGCCTGACTTCCATCATCCGTATCAACCTGTTGGGTCAGGACCCAGAGCAACCCTCTCTGCTCTGCTGTACCACAAAACGATCATGTCTTGGTTTGATGTGTAGCCGTAGATTTCAGTGCTCACTGCAGAGAAGCTGGTCTAGATGACCATGAAAAATGCCTTCCTATTCAAACAACTGTATATCTCTATGACTCCATCGTTAGTAATTAAGGACACAGGTTATTCTTTGGTTTGGTTAGGGTGCAGTGTATGGGTATGGGTAAACTATGCTTTTCTTGGTGTTTGAAAGCTTCTGAAAAATCAGGCAATGGAGCAAAAACTTAGAAATGAAACAGCCCCCTCCCCTTCCAGCGCAGCAGTCCCCATTCCTCCCTCTGGATTTCCGAACTTGGAACAGGGCTAAGAACAGGGAGATGACATTACACACAACCTGTCAGCACGCACTTACAAAGCCCAGGCAAACAAGGCAGCTTCTCTCATTACAGGTGGAAAAATGTTCTTTCAGCAAAGTTTTCGGAAGACTTACAACCATGCACAAGGCAGAAGAGAGCGTTTCTCTTTGCGTGTTATCAGCTGCAGTCCCAGTGTGCCATGTTGGGTTATCAGCTGGGTTTGGATGTCAGGTGGATGGGTGGTTGGTGCTCTGCTGGAGTCTTCCTCAATTTCATTGAAGCAGACCTGCTGAAAGCCAAGATGCAAAGATATGAAGCTTGATGCTTGAATAGGTGCAGGCTGGTATGAATGCACAGCTACAGTGGAGCTAGGCTGTTGTATGAGGAATCTGCTTCTTGGTGTGCTGGAATTAATAATATCCTTCTGCCTTGCTATTAGATGAGGAAAAACTAAAATGAGGATCAAATTGTCATGATTTTGAATAGCTTTGAAAATTCTTCTCCCAGTTCATGGGGAATGTCATTCCTCAGGATGGAGAAGGCCACGTCTTCTTCCGACTCGCTTTTGGAAAAGTCTGCCCATTTCACCAATTCCAATCATGCTACACAATAAGGCAAGTCCTCAAACTAACATCGGTGCTGTTGAATGTCGGGGTATCTCCTGGATTACCTCCCCACAGGCCTCTGGGCTGTAGGGATATCAGGAGAACCTAACAGCACAGCAGGGCAAGACAGGATTGTTGGAGGTCTTCCATTTAGGGTTGGACTCGATGAACTTTGGAGGTCCCTTCCAACACCTTCAATTCTGTGATTTCTGCACTGTTTCAGAGCTCACCCTAAACCATCACTGGATCACAGGTGTAAGACTTCCCTGGTACAGTTCTGGGTGGTTTTGAGAAACCTTTGTGGGGAAAAAAAAAAGGCAGACTAAAAGGAAATGACATAACTGATCTCGTTGCATGAGGTTGGTGATTAGCAAAGATACCATGGAGCCTCATACTGTGGCAAGAGATGCATAATTGAATTGTGGAACCCACCACCACAAGACACCATTGAGGCCAAAAGGCTTAATGGTTTCATGCCCTGTCTGTAGGATCATGTGCACACAGTTGCGTTCAATTTGATTACTTCGGGAGAAAAATCAAAACCGCAGCAGTTTGGAAGAAATCAAAGCCTACATATTTTGGTGCAGGACTGAAACATGAGCTAGGGAGTAGAAGGAAGACAGAGAGATTTGCAACAGTTTATTCCATAACTTCCTGATTTGGGGTTTCTTCTTGGAAGTGAGATACCAGAGAACAGGGAAAACTGCTCCAATCTGGCTGAGAAATTATTTGGGTACATTCAGGCCTAAACTGTTCCTTGCTGCTCTGCTAACCTCTGGAGCAGAAACCACGGGCACTCGCTAATGCTTTTGCTTATCACAGCCTTCTTCCATCAGCAAATCTGTGCCATGCACTTCAACTTGAACTTGACCGCAAGTCAACAGGAGGCCTTGATAGATAGACAGATAGCTTGTGCGTGTCTTTGCGAGCCAGTTCCCTCCAACAGGTGTTTGCTGTGTCTGAGGTTACTTTGTTTATATAACCCTTGTTCCATTTGGAAGGATGAAAAATATCACTCTGTTTTATTGTAAACAGACTTCGGTTCTCTTAAACACTAAAAGGAAAGGTTACAAGATTAGTCAGAGCCTTCTCCCCACCGCCACCACCACGTTTTGCTCCCAGCTCTGAACGATGAGGAGTCCCCACCCCATAAGGGAGCACTGTGTGGTGGGCAAAGCCTGGTTGGGGCTTCAGCTCTGCGGGATGCTCCAAATCACAGCACTGCACTCTGTGGGAGGTCTTTGTATGCTGCATGAGTGCTGCCTATCAGTTTTCAGACATGAGCTTGGATGAGCGTCCTGCTTTTATCTTCCTTTTGCTGCCAACAATTCCCATTTTTACTTTCTTTTCAGTTTTTTTCTTTTTCTTTTTCTTTTTTCTTTTTTCTTTTTCTTTCTGAATTGTTTTACTTCTTGACAAGCAACCCTGAGTGAAAGCTTGGGGCCATCTTTCATCCTGACAGCAGCAGAGACAGGGATCTTTGTCGGAAGGATGAGATACTGCCTTGCTGAGCAAGCAGAGCTGGGCTGAGCTCAGTGCATGCTTAAGGTGCATTTGGAGAAGATGCACTTTGCTGGGAAGCAGCAAAAATCAGGCCCAAACTGAGAGGATTTACTGCAGTCTCACTGACCATAACACGGACAGAGCCTTTCTGCAGGAGGTGGGCACAGTGGGATCTCTGGGCTCAGGTTTCCCCCAGAATGGCCCCAGTGATGTGTATAAATGAACTCAGTGCTCGAGTCCTGGAGAAAGGGGCATGAGCATCTGACAGGGCCTCCTAACATAAGGCATGTGTGCATGAGCCGTGCTATGAATCATCGGGGCCTGGAACGGAGCTTTATTTAGGATGCAGAGTCAGAGAAAATTCCACCCTTGCCCTGGGAGTAGGAGAAAGCAGGTGTTTTTTTCCATAAACTGTCCTTAGCCCTAAAGTTAACGGCCATAAATTAAACAGGGGAGGGGAATAGCAGATGTTACTATAGGAATCCTCATGCTGTGTCTGAAGTCGGAAGCTAAATATAGGTTTTCTTTCTTTCTTTCTTTCTTTCTTTTTTTTTTTTTTCATCAAAACCCAAAGCAGTGCCCATACCTTCTTCCTTTCTGGTGAGAAATTGGGTCTCATCCTTCTGAGAAATGCAACTTTCCCCTTTACTCGTACCTGATGTGAGCACCCTGCTGCCCTGCTCTGCCACTGACTCGTGCCTGTTGGAAGAGCCACATCACAGCCTCTCTGTAGAAACTGCACTCTTGATTCCTTTTTCCCTAATATCGCTCAATTTCCCTTCTACCAAGCCTTCTCCCCCTTGAATCCCAGTCCAGCAGGGAGGATGCACAGAGCCCAGTGGGTAGCCAGGCACCATCCTGCTGTTGTAACCCACATGAAGCCTCACATGTCACCTGTCCCCATTGGGACACACTCATGAGTCACCTCCCCTGCAGCTGACTTCTCCTCTTCCTCCCCCCCAATCTGTCTGTAGAGCTTGCTCCCAACCTGCATCTTTTCTCTTCCCCCTTTCCGTGGCTGGTTTACCTAATGGTCTGCATAAACACAGGAAATGGGGTTATTTGGTTATTTAAAAAAATAATGATAATTTATATATATATATATATATATATATATATATATAATGTCAGTGCATGGATGCTTTGTAAGAGGTACTTCAACAGGACGGGGCTGATGGGGACATGGGAGGATGCAGGGTGCCATCCTTGGGGTTCTGTTTGGTATCACTATGATGGGGTGGGAGGGAAACTGAGGCACGCTGGAGGGGCATTATGGGGATGGGCAGAACTGCTCCTTAGTGCCACCCACCCCTCACCAGCTCCAACCAGGGCAGCTCCCATTGCTCAGCAATGAGCCTTGCAGGTGTGCAGTGCAAAAAGCAGATGCCCAGAGGTCGGGTGATGGGGTCGGTGTGCCATCCTCTGTGCAGACTGTCCTGCAGCAGCAGCTGGTGATGCTGCTGAGCACAGTCACGTGCTCTCAGCTTTGCTGTTCTGCATGAATTGATTTAAGCTGTTTTCTTGCTGACTGGGCCAGGGATACAGGACAGCAACCAGAGCCACCTTCAGCCCCTTGTGACCATATTTTCAGCTGGCAGTTCTGCTGCTTTCCCATGCACTGCAGCTTCCACCTTCTCCAGAGCAGGAAGGAGGAAAGGAAGGGAGAAAGAAAGAAAGAAAAAAAAAAAGAAAAAAAAAAAAAAAGCCCTAGGGCTAAATTGAAGCCATTAGTAGCCTCAAACTGATGACAGCGCAATAAATTACTAATTAACCTTCAGGGTGAGTTCAACACCTTGGGGATAAGTGTGAAAACATGGAGTAATAAGCCCTGACAAAGACGGGGAGAGGCAGCTCCCACAGGGCCAGGGCATGCAGGCTTCAATATAAGGGAATTCTTATGGCTGTGGGGTGGGCAGAAGGTAATAGGGCTGAGGCATCGTGGCTGGGATTACATGGCCAGCCCTAGGGAAGGCTTTGGCCAGAGCTGAGTGCCCCAGACCTGGGGGGACCACCCCCAGCTGAGTCCTTACAGAGATTTCAGCATAGAAATGTTTAACGGTGAATGCTGTGCGGTGCTGTGATTAGGGCAAACTGCTTCACTGGGAGAGGCAATCAGGTATTGCAAAAGATTTTGCATAAATATATATCATTTTAATGTGTAGGTTAGATAATATGTCATTATATCCCTATATAGTTCTATCTTTTTAACTGGTATTCTAAAAGATGTATGCATGTGTTTGTATATATGCATATATAATTTCTTGCACTGCAAGAAGCAGAAGATTGTAATCACCCCAACCTGAGCCCAGTGCCTACAGGTTTTCTGTGGCTGTTGTTTGGATTTTATTCTCCAACAAGAGGGGAAATGTGACCCCGACCACCCATGTCGTGCTCTTGAAAATGTAGCAGTGCAGGGCTGGGAACAGCAATGGGGCTGCCTCTGTACTGGGCAAGGATAAGAAGCCCAGTGCAATGGACAGCAAAGGGCAACGGGGCTCTTTCCATATTTATAGCAATGATAATAGCATTCAAGCTTTCAGTTCTTGCCCACCCTAAATAGAAGCCCCAATCCACTCCAGCCTCTGCAACCAGCAGCTCTCCTTCTCTTCTGCATTTCCCTCCTGATGCTGGGGAGAGTATTTGTAAGGTTCATTCTTAGGCATCTTGCTGCTGATCAAGCAAGGGGCTTTGCCAACAGCATTGCATCAAAGTCTTTTCAGTTGTAATGGTGTATGACATTTCTGAGACCAGATATGGCTCAGCTAATCATATTTTAATAGCCTTACCTTTTAGGAATGGAGTGGCTCGGAGTGTACAGAGTAATATTTTAATTTCTGAGCTCTGATGAGCATAATTTTGAGCAGGTATTCAGTTTCTGTATGTTATAAATCGTGCTCCCAGATGTTCAGTGCCAACGGGCTATGGAGAGCAACTGCACAAATATAATATTTAATACCGAATGTCAGTTTGGGTGTTCCACTCAATTTCCTGGAAAGATCTTTAAACTCGTCTTATTTAGCCTGAATACCCAATCAGTTCCATACTCCAGCCCCAGCTCTGTAATTCTGCATAGCTCAGATCTCTAATTTCTGAGATGCAAATGTAGAGCAGATGTAAAAGGGGAGGGGAGGGGGGATGTTCCAGCGCGCTCAGCAGTGCTGGTTATCAGTGCAGGTTGGATCTGTGTGAAAGCACAAATCTCTGGGGCTTTGCAGCCTAAGTAGGGCTGATGGAAGGGACTTGGTCAAGCTCATAGCCCATGCTCTGAGAAATCATCTTGCTGATGCAGCCAGTTCATAGCAGGGATTGCTGGTGGACCCATCCATCACCACTTGGATCACTGGTGGACCCATCCATCTCAGCTCTTTGAGCTGGGTGAAATTATTCAAGCATTTTTCTGCTTTAAAAAGAAATACAATAAAAATCCGATTCTGGCTGCAGCCTCTGAAGCAGAACTGACCAAAGACCATATATAGTATCAAGCCAGGACAGCCTCAGACTTCCTTCCATCTTTTCAAGCCATCCGCCTTCCCACAGCACCATCCAAGTTGCATTAATCACAAGCTTCTTCAGGCAGATTAATCCACACTCTCACCATTTCCCTGATGTTTTTCAGCAAACATTGGATGCGCACAGGGATACGGTGCACCTCACAGCCCCGTGGTGATGGGATGCAAAGGAAACAGCAGCTATTTCTATCAGGTCAACAGCACAGTGTTTCCTGCTCCCCCGAGCAGATCAGTCCCAGGTGGTCACACTTAGGACAAAAATGCTCACTTTCTCCATGCTCAGAGCTTGCTTGCCAAGAATAAAAACTGTCTGCTGAGTGAGTGACCCATCTTAAGTTTATTTCTTAAGTTTAAAACATCTCAGCCGTGCAAGATGTTGCAGTCATTCTGTCACATGGGTGATGCATGTCCTTCATGTCCTGGTATCGTTACAAACAAAACCTTTCAAAATATCTTTTTTCTCTTTTTTTCCTTTATTTTATTTTATTTTATTTTATTTTATTTTATTTTATTTTATTGGGGATCCTACTTGTGTCTTCTACTACATGAAAGCAGGTTTACCTTCATTTGTGGCCGTGCTGATTACAAAACCTAGGAGATCTTTAATTACATCTGTTGGCTCCTGCGTACATCTTCCAAAGAAAACCATCAAAGTAGCATTTGTGAGTCGTTACAATTCTAACAGTGATGCTATCATCTTTGCCTTCTTCCATTACCCCTTTTGATCCATCAGGAGTATTTTGTCAAAGCTTGAGGATGCCCCAAACCCACACTGCTCGTTTGCCCACAGCCCTTGTAGGACTCAACAGCAGTGGCCCTGTAAGCCAAACATGGCTCTCGAGGTGGTCACATCCATTGATGGGGAGTTGCACATCCTTCTTCTCACTGCTGCTTCCACCTATTGAGGCAACGAAGAAAGCAGTGCTGGCCCCAATGGGCTGAGGATTGTCACCGTGATGTGTTTCCTTGTGTTGGGTTTCCAATACTGGGGGACATCCCTGTTGGCTGGAGAGTGCCATGTGGGTATAATCAGTCTCAGGCAATTTATTTTTACTACCCCATGTAAACACTGCACTGAAATTGTCACTCTGATTTAGGAGGTGCCAGATTTTTTTGTTAGCCTTTCTTTCCTCCTCCCCCCCCC
>JAPSGF010000192.1:233655-268780 GCA_035772895.1 Perdix hodgsoniae
CTCCTTTCCGTCTTCTCCCCCCCCCCAACCCTGTGCATGTGCGTGCGGCATCCGAAGGAGCCGAGCACGGGGCTATCGGCATTCAGCCGTTTGTGAAGCACAGATTTATAAACAACCTCCCCCCTAAAGTAAAAAAAAATAGGAAAAAAAAAAAAAAGGAAAAAAAAAAGAAGAAGAAGAAGAAAGGAAAGAAAGCGAAAGAGCCCTAAAGAAACCTCGTAGTAGGAGAGGAGATCGAAGCCCGTTCCCATTCCCGGACCGGCGGCAGAGGCAGAAAAGGGCATTTCGAGAGGCAGAGGGAGTTTTCGCCGATTTCTTTTTATTAAAGCACCCCCGAGCCCGTGTTTACATTGCTCAGTATAAACATCCTGCCCGGGCCCGCCGAGCTTAAAAGAGCGCACCAAGAGGGGGTTTAAGTGGGTGAAGCTCCGAGCTGAGCGGACACTGAAACCGGGGCAGCGCCTCCTCTCCAATGCGCGGCCGCGGATGTTCCGCGCTGCCCGGAGGCCCCTCCGCGTGGGGCCCCCCCATCCCGGTGGTTTTCAACAGAAGCAGTGCGGGGAAGGGAGGGGAGGAGGGGGAACGGGAGGTGGGTGGTTGCAGGGATCCCACGATCGGTCGTGGTCGCGCGTGGGCCGCCCCCCCCCGCCTCTTCCCTCCCCCCTCCGGAGGTGGGCAAGGATGCGGAGCGTTGCGTGGAAAGGGCTCTTTAAAAGCTGCGGAGCTGCGGAGAGGGGCCGGGACAGGAGGGCCGAGGGGGCCGCCCGGGAGGGCGTGGGGGAGCCGCTCGGGGCGGGGAGTTCCTCTCCGTTCTTACGTCTGTCAAAGGAGCGGCAGACGCTGCGGAGAGAGATAAAGCAAAAGGCGAGCGGAGGGCCGGGGGCAGACTCGACAGCCACCGCGATGGGAAGCAGCTCCCCGCAGCGCCGGCCCTATTAGAGGTGGGGGGCCCGGCGGGACGCGGACGGTCCCGGAGCACGGAGCGGGACGGAAGGAGGCCGCCCGCTTTTCTCCGCGGCAGCCGAGGGCAGCTTTCCCCCCCGCGGCCCCCCTTCTGCAGCCGGGCTCGGATTTAGGGATAAAGTGGGAGGAGGAGGAGGAGGAGGAGAAGGAGGGAAAGGGGTGGTGGTGGGGGGGGTCGCTGCCATTTGTTTATCCGCTGAGGGGTGAAGGCTCCCGGTGGAAACAAACCCTGCCGGGGGCCGAGAGGAGGAGGAAGAGGAGGAGGAGGAGGAGGAGGGTCGGGGGGGATCGCGGCGAGCCCCCAGCAGCGCGGTGGCCTTTTGGGGGGGCGCGTGGGGGGGGTGGCGGAGGAGGGCCGGGGCTGGCCGCCGCGGAGCTGCCCGTAGATGACTGCAGAAGCGCAGCAGGCTCTGTCCTCTCAGCCCCCTCCTCCCGCTGTGCACAGCAGCTACGGCCCCATGTCCTCCGTGGCCGAGAAGCAGCCGCAAAACTCGGCCATGGACGCCGCCTCCGCCGCTCCCTCCGGGCCGGGCGGCAACAGCGCTCCGGGCAGCGGCGGTGCACCGGGCAGCGGCGGCCCTAAAGCGAAGAAAACCAACGCGGGGATCCGGCGGCCGGAGAAACCGCCCTATTCCTACATCGCTCTCATCGTCATGGCCATCCAGAGCTCGCCCTCCAAACGGCTGACCCTCAGCGAGATCTATCAGTTCTTACAGAGCCGCTTCCCTTTCTTCCGCGGTTCTTACCAGGGCTGGAAAAACTCCGTTCGCCACAACCTCTCGCTCAACGAGTGCTTCATTAAGCTGCCCAAGGGGTTGGGCCGCCCGGGTAAGGGCCACTACTGGACCATCGACCCGGCCAGCGAGTTCATGTTCGAGGAGGGCTCGTTCCGCCGCCGGCCCCGCGGCTTCAGGAGGAAATGCCAGGCGCTGAAGCCCATGTACAGCATGATGAACGGGCTCAGCTTCAACCACCTCCCCGACAGCTACAGCTTCCAGGGTTCGGCCGGAGGGCTCTCCTGCCCTCCCAACAGCCTCTCCCTCGAAGGGGGTTTGGGCATGATGAACGGCCACTTAGCCGGCAACGTGGACGGGATGGGCCTTGCGGGACACTCCGTGCCCCACCTGCCCTCCAACGGCGGGCACTCCTACATGGGCAGCTGCAGCGGCTCCTCGGCGGGGGATTACCCGCACCACGAGAGCTCCGTGCCCGCCTCCCCGCTGCTGCCCGGCGGAGGGGTGATGGAACCGCACTCGGTTTATTCCAGCTCGGCCTCTGCGTGGGCTCCCTCCGCCTCGGCCGCCTTAAACACGGGAGCTTCCTACATCAAGCAGCAGCCGCTGTCGCCTTGCAACCCCGCGGCCAACCCGCTGTCCTCCAGCCTTTCCACGCATTCCCTCGATCAGCCCTACTTGCATCAGAACAGCCACAACACCGCCGAGCTTCAAGGTGAGACGCGGACGCGTGCGAGAGAACCCTGCGGGGATGGAAGCCGGGGGGAGGGGGGGAATCCGCGGCTACAGGCTTCGGGGATCGGTTTAACAGCAGCTCTCCCCGAGGGGAAGCAGCGGTCCTTTCACTCTTTGCCGGAGGATGCGGCGGTTCGCACCGTCGTTGTTGCGGGGCTGGGAGCTGCCGCGTCCCGCGTGGATGCTCCTTATGCCGGTGGGTGCGGGAAGGGGAGGCCGGGGACGGATCCTGGAGGTTCAGAGCAAATAGGAGGTGGCGGAACAACGAGGAAAGGGTATCGATAGAGGCTACCGCAGGGCTCTTCGAGGAGGCTTCGAGAGAAGCAGGGGTTTTCCTTACGGGAGCGGCTGCTGCCCTTGTCCTTAACCATTCTCCCTGTCCCTCCAACCTCACACCGCAGCAATCCGCTCCTCTCAGGCTCGTGTTTTCCAGGCCCTTCTCCTCCCTCCGCCTATACGAATTCGGTGGCGGGGTGTCCCCGCTCCCTACGGCTCTTTTATGCCGCTGCTCTGGGGGACGGCGGTATCCGGGCCGCCGTCGGACCGCCGGGCTCTGAGCCTGTGGAGGGACGGGGAGCTCGGAGCTGGGATTCACACCACGGCCCGAGCTCACCTCGGGGCCCGGGGAGGCTCTCGGGATGCAGGGAGCGCTCCGCATCGCTTGGGGGCCGTGGAAGGGAAGAGTTTAGGGTCGCTGCTTTTGGCCCCCGGTTTTCTACAAAAGAGAGAACCGCAGAAACGGTGTAGAGCGGAGCGGTGGTGGGGAAGGAGAACGAAGGCAGGGCGGAAAGGCGCAGCTCAGCGCAGGGCCGAACCGGGCCGAGGGCAGCGGAATGCAGCCGGGACCCGCCGCCTCCACCTCGGCCCTACTCCGCCAATAAAGCGTAGATCGGCGCAGTAATTTCGCTGGGAAATGAAGCAAAAAATCAGTCCTAAAGGAACTCCCAGGCCCACCCGAAACGTCTCAGATCAACACCCAAAAAATGAACGAGGCTCTTCCTGAGCCCGGCGCGGATTTGCGCGACTTCTCCTGAACGCAGTCCTGATTTTTCGGGGCCTTTTTCCCGTCCCGAAGTGGCTGCGGAAATAGCGGGGGGGGTTTCCATGGGCTGTTTCGGCCCCCTCCGCCCAATCTGTGCCGCCGGCTCTGCTCGGGAGCTGCCGAATAACTCCGCTCCGCACCCTGCGGGGGATTGCGCGCAGGCGCAACAAATACAAATACAAATGAAAAACAAAACCAAAACGAAATGTCCTTAGGCAGAGCGGGGTCGGAGGTGCGGGCTTTTCTCCGGCACCTGCCCGCATTTTCTAGGAGCGATGGGAGTGCAAGAAAACCTCGATTCGCGGGCGGCAGGGTGTTCCCTTCCCGATATCTCCTTCTCCCCAACTCTCGACCTTTTCTTTTTTGGGAGGAGGGGGGAGTAGATAAAATGATGATGGTTGACCGTTTTCTCTCTCCGTCCCGCAGGCATCCCGCGGTATCATTCCCAGTCTCCGAGCATGTGCGACAGAAAGGAATTCGTCTTCTCTTTCAATGCTATGGCCTCCTCCTCCATGCATTCAGCGGGCAGCGGTTCCTATTACCACCAACAAGTGACATACCAGGACATCAAGCCTTGCGTTATGTGAGACGGGGCGGAAAAGCCACCATCACCTCCCCGAGGCCGCCGAGGTCTGACCCGGGGAACGACCCCCATTCCCACCCAGGACCCTGTGGGAGGAGGAAAGAGGATTTGGGGGGGGGGGGGGTGTTCTGCAGACTGAGTTTGTCCCCATAGATGGGACCCCCGGGGAGCGGACAGCTGAGCGCGGCGGGGCCAAACGCGGGCGGCCCCGGGGTTGAGCGCGCCCCGCAGCTGAGCATCGGCCGGGCCGGCCTCCACCACGTGTCTTTAATCAAAGACGCTCTCTGCCTTCTTCTGCTTCTTCTTCTCTTGGGTCGGGGTAGGCTGGAAGAGAGAGGGGAAGAGGAGGGGGGGGAAGCAGCCCCCCGAAACCTTCCGCTACTCCTTATCTCGAAATCTCCGACTGCGAGTTTGGGTTGAAAGGTTTGCTACGTGAGGTTTTTGGGTTATATCCTTTAAAAGAGAAAAGAAATTGCAAACGAAGCGTTCTAAATGAATTCTCTAAACGAGAGCGATGCCACAGCCCCGTCCATCAGGGGTAGAGCCGGAGGGGATGCTGTGAGCACCCCGAGCGCACAGAGCAGTGCAGCTCCGGCCCTTCGCTCCCATCGAGCCCTTACTCCTGAAAATAATTTTTTTTAATTTTTTTTTTTTTCAAAAATCTCTCAGAGGGTCACATTTTTTATTTATTTTTTTTTACCCATTTTTTTTTTTTCTTTTTTTTTTCTTTCTTTTTTTTTTTTTTAACCTGCGTAAAGACTGCAGGACCGGACCCTATGCAGAGAGAATAAGGCACTTTGAAAAGAGACAGCCACGCTCCTTCTGTTATTTATTCTACATTGTCGTTGTCGTTGTTGCTAATAATGGAGACACGAGGAGTCTCAGTTGATCAGTATTAAAGCGGTGGAGCTCTGTTGGCAATATTTGCCATATAGACGTTGGGTTTTGTTGTAGTTTTTTTTTT
This sequence comes from Perdix hodgsoniae, assembly GCA_035772895.1. NCBI lineage: Eukaryota > Metazoa > Chordata > Aves > Galliformes > Phasianidae > Perdix > Perdix hodgsoniae. The sequence continues at coordinate 238,677 of JAPSGF010000192.1, forward strand.
GTTTCGTTTTTTAGTTAACCTCTGTAAATTTTAAACCGACCCCGGTCTCTGTGTAAAGACAATCCTCCATATGTTTTTATAGAAATATATATATAATGAAGGATTATCCCTCCCCCCCCCCCCTTCTGTTCCCCATCTTTTTTTTTTTTTTTGCCCTGACTTTGTACAGTTCGGTGTCACCTATTTTAATTCCTTTCTGCACTGTATAAAATTGTAATGATGCGGTTGGTTTTGTGTTCTATTTTATTATTTTGTGTTTTTTTTTTTGCCCTTGCCCTTTTGTGTACGTTTTGTCCCTAGAGAGAAGGAAAAAAGAAAAAAAAAAAATCGAACCGAAATAAAACATGTATGGTCTTTGTATGTGGGTTTCACGACTGTATGAGCAGCAAATAAACGAGCAATGCGGTGTGAGACGCCGAGTTCTATCTGAGGAGTCTGGGGGCTCCCTGTGTTTGGGGTTTAAAAAAAAAAAAGAAAAAAAAAAGGCCTCTTTTGGTGCAGACTTGAAAGGGCTTCTCTTGGTTTTGGCTGCGACGCTCGGCGGGTGCCGGAGTTTCCCTTTTGGTGGCTGAGGAGCTGTTTGAAATGGGGAGATGGAGCGAGGAGGGAGAAAAGCTGGAGGTGATTTTTTTTTTTCTTTCTTTCTTCTTTGTTGTCTATATCTTTTTTTTTATTATTTTGCCCAAGGAAAAAGTGGAAGGTGGTATCTGATGGCTCTGAGCCTCTTAGTGGGGTCTCAGCCTTCAGCTCTTCCTCTCCTCCTCCTCCTTCCAGCTGGACCCCATGGAGCCCAGGGCGGCTTTCTGTGGCCTTCCCTCACCGTAGAAGATATAAAACATATAAAATCAAAGCAGGTAACTGGGGGCTGACGTTCAACTAAACCCAGGGACAAATCCGTGCGCTGGGCACTCAACTTATTGCAAAGGGTTCAGGTTTATTTGTTGGAGGATGACCCAACTCCACACATTCTGCTTCAACCATCTCCATAGGCCAATACACTCGTATCGGTGCATTCTGCCAACAGCACATGTGTAGAAATAGATGTATATGAATTAATCTGATTGCTCAGTTGTGTGTGTCCATCTTCGTCCGGGCAAATTAGGTTACGGTGCGCTAATTAGCTGAGAGTTGTGTATTGAGTTTAATTAAAAGCAAAGTTAGCCACGTGCACACACAAAAGCTTTCTAATTAAGGCAGGTGGGAAGGGCTTGATGAGTTACTGGAGGCCTTTCTCTAGGAAGCTTAATTAATTTGGGGGTGGTTTGTGGTGTTTTTTTTCTTCAAGGGTAGTTATAGTTAAGCAAGTAGCAATCAACTTGCAATGCTTATTGGGGTTCCTCTGTTTTTGTGCCTTTGTGGACCAATCCCTCTCTCCACTGTGTGTTGGCCATCCCTGCTGGAGGTGAGCCACGCAGTTACCATCCCCATGTGCGAGCTGAAGGCTGGGCTTTGACTCCTGACGCACATATCTGCGCTAGGTGTGGCTGAGATAAAGGCTCGGGGTTAGGAGTTCAGTCTCTGCCAAGTGGTTCTTCCTTCCTTGAAATCTCACTATCGCTTCTGAGATTCTTCTTCATCCTTCAGATTCACTTTGGACTCGGGCACCTTATCGATCTACTCACAGCTTGCTGTCTGCAGGGGTGGGAAGGGCAGGCAGACACCTCGCAATCTGCCCGAGCAGGGTTTGATACCCTGTCCCCAACAAAGGTTTGTATGATTCATTTCCCTCCCTCCCATCGGTTCCCCTTACCCCACGCCACCAAACCTGGAAAAACAGAACCACTGCATACCGTGGACGCCACATATTCCTCAAGCCAGTGAGCGCAGTCTAAACAGGCAGCTCTCCATCTCCGACACCTACAGCAGGGAGGAGAGGGTAAAATCCTGCAGGCTCCTGCTCCCAGCCCTTGTTCTGCACAAGACGAATCCGCTTTTTTCCTTGTTGTTCCAGGGGATGGGAAAATTCTAGCTGTTATCCCAACCAGACCCTTTGTACAAGCTCTGTGTGTGTGTTTGTGTGAGCAGGAGAGCTCTGCTGGGAGATGATGAGGAATAAGCTTGTTTGCAAATGCTGCCGGAGCCCTGTAAGAGGAATAGGCTTGCTCAGAAATACAGGATTTGCTCACCTAACAATCTCCCCCTGCCCAGATCTGAGCTGTGGCTAGCTGATACGGCTCTGTTCAGTAGCGGCAATTTGCTCGCTGTTGTGCTGCACTTTCAGAGCACATCAAGAGCAAGAGCCTGGTTTTTCTCACCAGATTTGGCACAAGATGTACCAGCAGCTCAGGGGACCCAGAAGTCCCCAGATGTGCTGCATCACGTCCAGGCTATGCCATAGCACAGCATTCGGGCAGCAAGATGCTTTGGTTGGTAGCCTCTCCACTTCCCTCCGCTCATCTCCAAGCGTTTCTTTCCAGCCTCTTAGGGCTGACATGGAGCTGCATGTGCACACCTACGGCCCTGTTGCTCGTATACGGCTGGGTCTCCGTGTGACGGTGAGGAGGGACCCGGGGGCGATGCGGGGCTCAGCTCGGGGGCGGCGGAACAGAGCCGTTCCCTTGGAGGCAGCGCCATCTGGTGCTGCGCACTGCGCACCGCGCCCCGAATCGAAGGGCTTTTCCCCAACAGTGACTGCGAACCCGGCTGCTTTGGGAGGTTTCTGCCCCTTTATTTATTTATTTATTTATTCTTTTCCTTCCTTCTTTTTCTATTTCTTTCTTTCTTTCTTCTTATTTTCCTTTCCGACATCTAGAAGTCTGAAGGTGAAAGGACCTTTACTGCGTCTCGGATATAGCGTTGAAATGTCTGATGTGCCCCATCACCAACAGACCTCCTTCATGGGATGCTTCTGGCTCAGGTCTGTTCTGTACCCAGGTGGGAAAGATGGAGACACGTGCTGTGGGGTAGCATCCAGTATCCTATGAATACAGATAGTCCTGGTACAGTTACGTGATGCTTCTGGGCAGGGGAGGTTACTAAGGCTAGCAGAAAACCAGGTACTTTGGGAGACTTCACTGGTGGAAATAGATCCTCTGAATCTGAAATGGGTATTTGGAAGGCCAAGTGCTGAGTTTGGTCCATATTTCTTAGCAGGGGAAAGCTCAAACTGGGTGCTTGACTTCTCTGCTGAATCCAAGAGGCTTTGGACTTTGATGGATCTGGGTCACAGCTTTTGAAAAGGGGGCTTTGACTTCTTTGGGATGACCACGGACTTTTAGAAGGCCAGATTTCAGCATTTATTCACTTTCCATGTGTTCTTAGTAGCAGAACTGCTGCCTGACACCAGGCTCTGCAGGAAAAGAGTGCTACAGTGGTTTGTACAAGCTTGGCATTCGCACATTTGTGTCAAGAAATCTTTGTCAGTGGGAGTCACATTCAGAGACACAATAACTGATGCAGGTGACTGGCTGATGGAGATCCCCACAATGAGCAGGAGATGCACAGAGTGCATCAAGCATGAGCTGATGCTTTTCATACACACAACTATCAGACTGGCCCAGGAAGTGAGGAGAGGCAGGCAGCAAAGTTGTTTTAAATAAATTCCATTGCCAGTATCTGTCCTGCCCAGTAAGCAGCTAAAGTCAGAAGATTATTAAGGAAAGATAACAGGGAATAAAGCTCATCATTGATATTCTGGGATGCAGGGCTGTCTATTTGCACATGCTTATAAAAGGCTCTTTGAGACCAATTCCCGATCATTAGGATAAACATCAATCTCCTCTTCTTAGACACCTGCAGGTTCACATCTCTCATATCAGCTTCACATGCTGCTACAGGCACACATATCTGAGCAAACGTCCATTCTGGAGGCCAAACCATGAACAAATCTGCTTGATCACAGAATGAGATGCGTGGACACTGGCAGTGCTTCCATACTTCAGTATCTCTTACATTGAACATAGTTATTTCTTTATTTGTGGCAGCAGGAGTTGAAAGACCCGGAATGGTACAGAAAGTGCAGTTCTGTGGCTCAGCTCAGCTTCAGGCTAATTACTGAAAAAATAAGCAAACACACCTGGAAAAGCAAGATGTCAGAGCCTGGAAACTTTTGCAAGGACTTAAAAGTACCAAGAGTTCACTTGGAGCCAGACTTGCTACAGCAATTGTGTTTCTATATGGTGGAAAAGATACTGCAGATCAACTGGGGTAATTGCTTCCTTCAGAGAGATGGAAATGCCAACCTCCGGAATCTGAGCAGCACAAGTGCTTGGAAATGCTCTGAAAACATGATATCCCTCTGGAAAAACTGCAAGTATTGCTCTTGTCTGAATGATTAACTTCACTCTAAAAGATTGCTCAAAAATACTAAGGAGTGGCTGCAACGGATACACTAATGCTGAGAAATGTAGAGGTTTTTGCAACGTTTAATGAATGTTTCCCTTCCCTCCCTGTCCTTTTTCTTTCCCTTTCATCTCATCATACTGAGTGTTTGCTTTATTCCTTAAAAAAAACCCCATACTTTTAGCTCCACATGTTTCTGCATGGGATGGGTGGACCACCACAGGCTTGCACGATTTGCTAGACCTCAGGAGGAGGCACGTCTTAGAAAAAGTCATTATTTTCTGTCCCCTGTCTGGTTTCATGGGGAAAGAGAGCTGTGATTTGCACCCTTGAAATGGAGAGAGGTTTGTAGGTGTGCTCTGACTGACCAGAAGGCTCTGGAGGAGCAAGAGGACCTGTGGGATCACACAATACCCAGCCTCATGCTGCCTCGTGGCTCCAGCAGCTGAGTGGAGGCAGGGATGGCAATGCTGGAGCTCTGCTGGGAAGAAAGAAGATGCTGGGACGAAACAAGTTGTCCATCCATTACATAAAAAAGGCCACCCTGCTATGTGGTTTTACTTAAAAGCAAGTAGTTGATGGGCTTCAAACCTGTCTTTCCAGCTGTTTCCCAAAGCGCTGGGAATTAGCAGCCTACCAGGAGCTAACTCTGCCTTCCTCATTTTTCCATCTGTAAAATGGAGACGTTCCTGGGGCCGCTGTAAAGATGCACTAGATAGGTCCATATCCTGAAGTCATTTCTCCCAGTGACTTCAGTGAGATGCCCAGCCCAGAACAATGGCAGGATACACGGCCCTAAACATTGCTGCTGTGCTTTAAAAGATGAAAAGCAGTGACTTTTATATACCTATGCGAGTGGAGGGGCAGAGAAATTTTTCATGATGTTTACAGCAGACATCACAGGCATTACACATGAAAACATGGGAAATGGTGCTCTCTTCTCATAGAGAGATAATCTTTAATAGATGGCAACGAGGAAACAGAGGCATTCATACACAAGCACCTACCTCACTAAGGGGTATGTTTGCCTGGCTGACATGGCCACAGTCACAGATGTTTCCTCCAGAGCCAGAACTGCTGCATGGGGCTGTTCCTTCTAAGGAACCGGAATGAGAGAAATCTCAGCACATGCTTTTCCTTCCCCTCCTCACCCTTTGCTGTCGTTGAAGAGAAAAATGCAGTGACTGACTTTCAATGAAAGCATTCTCTTAAAAAATGTTTGTTTCTTCCTTTGAAGCGCTGGAAGATGAAATGAAAAAGGAAAAAAAAACAAAAACAAACCAAACATGACTCGAAGCCAGCATTTAGCCACCCCCTTTATTTTACTGCCCCCAAATGATAGATAATGAGCTAAATCATGTGTCCTTAAAGACTGCTTCCTGTGAGGGAACAAGGGCCTGATGTGAATGGGTGCTGGAGGGCTGCATGGGGACCTGGCTGTGTCACATAGGAGCAGGCTTTGCTCTCTTCCCACCCTGACATTGAGATATTTTTTTTTCCCCCTTGTTCTCTCCATGGAAACAAATAATCTCTGACTCTTGTCACTTAGAGAAGACTACACAGCAACATGGCTTGTTTACTCACTGTTGTCTTTGGTGGATTGAAGCTGTGTGGCCTTGTCCACGTTCCAGGAAATGCATGGACATAGCTGTCTGAAGGAAAACCCTCATGATTGTATAGTTTTCAGTGCTGAGTGGCAGTTAGCCACCTCATTTTTATTGTTAGCAGATCACAATGTTGCCTCACTGCTCTGTGCCACACACCACGCTGTGACTAATATCATTCAGCAAAAGAAAATCCCCTCCAAATTGACCACGTTCTCAAGCCTAATGGAGCTGGTAGAGGCTCCATCCAGCTGATAGCGTTCTCTCTTTGCATCTCTCTTGGAAGTAGGGGATAGAAAAGGACGAACAGAGGGGGTAGAATCACTGTGGGAAGCTCCTATAGCACCTAGGGTGGTCGCTGCCAGGCTCTGCACCCTCTCAGCTGCCATAGAAGCTGGGCTGGGTTTGCTTACTGCAGCCAGCCTCCGGAACTGTTCAGCATCTTTCCCCACTGAACCCTTGAAGAGAGGGGCATGCAATAACGACATCCTAACTTGTTTTGTGCCATGAAAGGAACTGGAAAGAATGCGTTGAACCACATGACAAGTGAGGACATCAGGCTGCAGAGAGAATAGAAAGACCTCATTTTTAATTACTTCTGAACAAAGTTGGCTCTGTAAAGTATTTCCCATTGTACTGCTGAACTTTTCTTCTCATCGCACAGCAGTGAAACACAGGCTCTGCTGCTGCTGCAGCAAATGGGCTAAAATCTGTCTGCGTTAGGGATCACTTCATTTCCTATTGAATGCAGACTATCCATTATTCAAAGGCGTTTTAGAATTTCATGCAGCATCTAGGCACTTCTTTCTCACTGTGGATGTTTTCAGCATGAGTGTCTTAAAATATGATGATCCCTCAACCCTTCGTAGAGAAAGAGAATGGGGGTCAATTGCTAAGATGTACATTTTCGCCATTGCTCTGGGTGTTTGCAGAAAACAGGGCTGAAGCATTGAAGCTTTGGAAGTCCCAGACTGGTGTTTCAGTCACTGCAATAAAGAAGGGCTGGGTGCACTGGTAGGCACCTGAAATGAGGTGACATATCCATGTCTATGCAGCCATCCTAGGTGCTAGCAGCAGGGCCACAACTACAACTGCAGAAATTGAAGAATTATTGCTTTAGTAAAGGTTCTCATCTTTAAAGCTTGTTAATTCAGACAGTCAATCCCTTAGGCATGAACTTCGTGGCTCGATCATTAGTAAAATATCTTGCACAGTCTTGATCTGGGCCAAAGTAAAAAATAAGCAGACTTCAGTTCCTCGAATTTCATTATGAGATCAGAGTCCAAGGATTCACTGAGAAGTATTACATTTCAGAGTTTTGTGGATTGAGAGAAAAGTCAGAAGTGACTCATGTACAACTGATGTCTTCCTGAGTGTGCAGAGAGCCTGAAACAATAGACCTAAGGGATGCAAACTGCCCCACTCGCTGTCGCTTCAAAATCTGCTGCCTACTCAAGCAGGAACTTGGTCAGCCTGGAAGAAAAAATCCACATCATACAGCTGGAGATGCCAGAAAATCATGTAGGCGTGCGTCTTTGGTAGTCTTGTATTACTTAATTAAACAGCAATTTAGCATCTTGCATTGAAATGTCACTTAGCTAAAGAAGACCAGCTTCCTAAGCAGTGGTAAGAGCCTCATTCTTAACACAGCTTCTCTTGCTTCAAGACAGAAATCACACAGACTTCAGCATGCACAAGGTCAAACTCCTACCAACTGCGTTAATACATAACACATTTCAGAAAGCATGAGATACACCCAAGTTCTCACAGGTAAGCTTACAGAACAGCTTTGCTGCAAGTTATGCTGCTTTTTTTTTTTTTTCCCCCTTTTCATTGCAGAATATAAATATTTAAGTTCCTACAAAATCACTTCTTGTTTTCAACTGTGGGAATCCCATAGCAATGCACAGATGGGACAGGACTCCCTATTGTTTTTCATCTCCAGAGGGGAGAGGTTATGTTCTTCAGCCACATTTGTCAGGAGAAAACCCTTGTGAAAGTAAGGAGGCCACCCTAAAACAGCAGGAATGTGGGGAAGCCAAGCCTTCTTATTTCAGAGGATTACAGCTTACCTTCATGCAAACTATAAACCTCTGCAGGTGAACTTTCTGTAGCTTCAGGCTCTTTTCTGCAGCTTCCTGTACTGATTTCTTCCTGCAGGTTGTTGCTCTTGCAGCAGACGACACAAATGAGCTTGTTTGCAGCACAGTTACTACTGATTTGCTGATGCCCAAATGATCTTGCAATTTATTAACAACTTGGATCAAAAATGACTGTTCAACATGGAAATTATCATTGCATTAACATTATTCCAGCCCATTCAAAACGCTAACGAACGGTTCATTAGCCTTAGCTTATAATAATTACTTCTCTCCTCAGAGCCTAATTACAATTACATACCTCTGTCTGGTTAACACCTTTCCAGTAGTGTGGTTTGGATTGTGAACTGCATTCAAAAACAGCGAGAGGCCAGAAGATAACTACAGAGAATCTGGTACATGCAGAGCAGTCTAACACAGCTCATGCTACAGGTTGCACACAGAGCCACAACTGCAAAGAGAAAAGTCATCTGAAAAAAGCTCTATCCAGATATGTTTGTCCAGACAAAACTGGCCACTGACTGCATACAGTGTTATGAGGAAAGCAAGTACATCTAACACCCCCAGCATATAGGCTTTTACTATCAAAATACAGAGAAAACCATTATGATTTCTTCTGTTTCATTACTTTTGGAGGTCAGCTGACATTGAGCTCCGTGTTATGGCTTCCAGCAATCAAAAAACTGATGACCAAGGTTAGCATAAAAGAATTCTTAGGAGTGCCTCCAAGTATGAATACAAAGTACTTGCCACTTATACATTTATTTTGACTTCTCTGCCTTAGTTAAAAGAAAGAAAGGAAAAAAAAAAAAACAACATTATTTTTTCCTAATAAAACGCTAAGTGGTCAATAGTGCTTAATCTTATCTGTGTCAAAACTTTGGTCGCTAATAAGAGGAAACAAGGCAGAAGATGAATTTCCCACAAATGTGACCGGGAAAGCTAGTTCAATCTGTAATATACACCAAGATGTTTGAGATGATTGAAGTTTGCATTGGTGAGATAATTCATTTTAACTGCTAAGGTCATCTCAGCATCTTCACCAAAGCAAGTGGTATCATGAGAGTAAAAAAGAACATCATATTTGCCATCCCATAAAGGGGGAGGCTGTGATATACAATAATTTTTTGCTTTTCTTTCCTCTGCTTTCTAAGATAATGATGTAATGAGTGTCTATAAGTAGTAACACGACTCCTGAATCCTATCCTTGAAGCACACGACTACTGAAACAAGATGCAGGGGCCTCAGTAGTGATTACATTTGATTTCAGGCTAAGTGATACCAAAAATAATCTTGAGCTGGAGGAAAAGAGAGCATTAGAAAGAGCACAGCGCTATTTCTTCAGAAACTTCTCCTTTCCTGACCTTACAAGAAGTCAGAGCAATGCTTTCCTTGAGACCATCTGCACAGAGCACATGATAACACTGAGAATTTGTTGAATACTGTACAAAATGTCTGACCTCTGAGGCATAATAACATGCTTAAAATACACACAACGGTACCCTCTGGCTAAAAAAAAGTTTCCAAGTTTAAGAAAAATCAATTTGGATGCTTACTTTGACTCTGTGCCCAGCACCAATGGTAAAAGTGCTCCTGTTTAGAAAGGATGGTTCAGCCAAAATTTAACTTGTTTTTCAGGGATAGGGAACTGAAGTAAAAAAGATAGAATAAAAGCCAACAGGTTTTGACCATCATTTGGCTGCTTTTTATTTCCATTAGAATGATTATGTACTAATGTAATTTCACAGAGGTAATGGAATCACACCACCTTATCAGAAACAAGACAACCAGGAAAAGCATCTGTTTTATAATCATCTACATCATCCACAAAAAAGGCACCTGAAGTGCTTAGGGAGAAAGCTGGTATCTGCTTACCTCTCCCAGACTGATGTTTTTACACAGGGCTGAATTAACAGATCAAACCTGAGTTGGAAGCTACCCGCTCATCCACCCGATCCTAATAGCTACAACTAGAACTCAGGGGCTGAGGCAGTGTTTTTACAGCAGTTCTTTAAGAGCACAAAAAGGCCAAGCCCTCCTTCTCTATTTTAATGAAAAATATACTGAAAATTCCCAAGAGGCAAACGCTGTTTCTTAGTAAACATAAGTGCAAACCCTTAGACAGATTTTTTGCAGCTGGCTTTAAAGCTCACAAGTACAAATCCACAGGTACAATCTGCAGATGACAGAACACAACCACCTCCCTCCATGTGGCTGCACGCAGCTACCAAAGGGCAAGTTTTTGATCCAGGCCTAACAGATGTACACTGAAAAGCAATTCACCCCAAGGCCAACGAGAAACAAATACACAGAGCATGGTTACTTTGTGGAAAGGGCTCCTCTGTCATCTATCTTGACAAATACACTTTGCACATACAACCGCAGGAATGAGGCAGGGAATCCATCTATGAGATGTGTACCTCATTTATTTGAATATATGGCTTTGCCTTTTGTTGTTTAGACTGTGCAGATCACAGCATATTCTAATAACCTTGAAAACTTAGGTCTGCTTCTTGCAAAACAATAAAAACGCGCCTTTGTTTTTTTTCCTCTTTCCTCTATTCATATTCATTTCTGACTATTGATTTCTACTTGCCCTTTGTTCCTCTGATTCTTGGCCAGCTCAACTCGCAAAGTATTACCCCCGAGGCTCAAGCCTTTCAAAGAGGATACAGCACTCTCTGCGGTTGCTTTATCCTTGTAATCGAGAAAAGCCCTGTGCTGTGCTCCCTGCCAATTCACTCGTAAAGGAGCTGCATGGAATTCCCTTAAAGCACATTTCAGCTCGCTCACTCTTAGGCTGGGAGGTATGTTCCCCACATACACAGTAGTAATCGTGCCAGATCCCTCTAATCTGGGACTTAAAGAATCACTTTCAACGTACTGTTGTCCTGTTTGAGCTGAGCCCATTGAAGCCTGTGGTCTTGTTTTTCCAGCCATTGCCTTCTCACAAGTCAACACTGCTGACTTGTTGGCGTTTGCCAGGTCTGGCTGCTCATCTTGGAGGGTAACATCCTTGCCTGCCTGCTTCTCTTTGTACCGAAGACTCTTCAGGATGGGGATTTTTCCCAGCATCTCATAGCTGACCTAAAAATGGAGGAAGACAGACATAATTATGAGTATTTTTCTTCTTCCAGAAAAAGATGACCATCAGGACACATTCGTACCATAAAAAGAGAGGAACTTTATTATATTGCTGCCATTCAGAGTGCCAGAGCATTCAAAATGTTACTAATTGTTGGCCGGATTCTGAAGTTGCTCCCTAAATACACACTGCGGGACAAAAATAAACATTAGTTACTCTTCAAGCAAGTACAACCAGCAGGAAAATCAAAACCAAACTCGGAGCTGGTAGATTTTGACATTTATTTATCAGGGCGCTTTCAGATTTGCATTCTCATTGTTATCCCTTAAGGTTTACTCTGACTGAGGCCCTGTGCTCCTGCTCTGGCAAAGCCTCACATGCCTACAATTCATCAGACCATGAGGCACTTTCATTCTGCAGACCTCCTTGCTTTCTTTACCCCTGAAAACAGGATATCCCGTAGGTTTGGTCATACAATGGGGAGGGACCACGGTGTAAGCTTGCAGCTGGGGAGCGTGCCTTGCAGTGGGGCTCCTACGAGTGTGGGCTCAGCTGGAGGCACGTTCTCTGGTTGTGGAACATCACCACAGCCCTCCTTTCTACCATCTGACACCACACACCACCCGCAGCTACTCAGTGGATCCCACAGGAGTCTGCTGGGCTGGATCACAGAACTGAAGAGCGCCCGAACACTGTGCTTTAAAACCCTGAACCCTCTCTCCCTTCATCCAGCAGCTTCTCTGTAAGGGCTCTTCCTCTCAACAGCTGAACCCTATCCATCTCAGGCATGAGATGCCCCAGGCTGTGCTCAGCGACTGGCAGGAAACAGTGGTTCCCTAGCTAATGTGGTCTAGCTCTTGGCTTGCAGACTGCAGTTGGAAGTAGCAATAATTCGTACTTGGCTGCTGGACAAGCAGAACATCCATCAACACAGGATCCAATTCTTAAATTTAGGGAGCAAAACAGAGCCTGGGGAAGAGATGCCTGAGCTAGCAGAGACCCAAGCTAATAGCCCACACAGTGTGAGCAAGCCACTCCCAGAGGATACTGCATCAAAGCTTAGGAGCCACTACCTCTGCAGGCTGTCCTGGCCTGGCACTGGCGTATCCTGGCTAAAATGTACCTGCAGATCCCAGCTCACAGCCCCTGAATTCCTGCTTCTATAATACAGTCAGGCAGGTTTCCTATTCTGTGAAGCAAGCAAGCAAACTTAACTTTAGGCTGAAATAAAAAGCCAAGCTTACGTACAGCCCAGCCGAACCTTCAGCCTCGTTAATATAAGATCAAACAGCAGAACGTGGCTAACAAACACGGGCAGAGGCCACCCCTGTTCTGCCACAGAGCAGACCCAGAGTCAAAGTGTTTGGGATCAGGCCCTTTAAACACATAAACTATGACTGAAAATTTCTGTACAAATCCAGCAGCCAGCACAGAGAAGCAAGGACTTCCTCGGGGGCTTTGGGTCACTCTGAAAGGTACGTGGCATTTTCACATTTTGAAGACCTATTGCTCTACGGATTCCTGGACTAATTTGTTTTTCTCACCCAAGAATTCAGGCTGCTGGGTTTGACAGCAAAATCCCCTTCCCTGGGCAATACAACAAGAAACCAATGGCTGAAGCCATCTTACTGTTTTTACCGGCCAACAATTAGGAACGTTTGCTGTCCTCTGTCCAATTTCTATGCAAAATGTAAGCTCTGTGCTAATTAAACCAAAACAGGAAAAACATTATTCTCATGTAGCTAATGACTCCTGGGCCCACAGCACATCCTTCACCTATTACCAAATATATGCACAGTTCCTTTCATCCTGAAGTTCAATTCAGTTCCTAAGGCACAGACTGGGTGTTCAGCAAGGAGGATGGACACCATCAAGAGCAAGGCCTCACTACTTTGTAGATTAAGAGAATTGATGAGTAGGGCATTCAGAGAATCAGCCTGGAACTTCCAGTCTCTCAAGGACAGATGGAAGATTTAAACAATCCAATGGCCAGAATACTTTCTCCTCTCACTGGAGAGGCCAGCACTTTTTGGCACCCAACTGGAGCTCCTGTTTCAGGGTCCCTGCAAAGATGCCATTGCAATACTGCATATGGCTGGAGAAAAACTACAGACTAATTTCTATAAAGCTGAAGCTCTGATCATAAATAACACCATGAGTGGAACCCATCATTACCTGAAATTCAGCCCTTTGCAGGGATACCACTAAGATGAACCTACAATACTGTTGCAACAAAGGCAGTTGATCTGGTACTTAACATTATTTGCAATAAAAACATTCTGGAGAAAAAAAAAATTGACATCCTTGCAACTGGACATCATCAACTGACATCCTTCTGCCACAGAAGAATGACAGAGTATTTACCTTTAGGCTAGAGTCTAGGAGAAACTTTCAGCTGGATGAAAGCTCTCAAATACTTCCCTATTTTTTGCCCCCCCCCCCCCCCCCCTTTTTTTTTTAATCAAAGAAAGGCAGAAACTCAGTTTAGGTACTCGGAGCATCAATTCAAGAAAGCAGTTCACCACCCTTTTTGGGGTGCAAGGGATGAGAAGCAAAAGGCCAAAGGGGGCAGTGGGTGGCACAGGAAGGGACTAAGCTTGTTCTGCTCTCTTGCAAAACACCAAACAAAAGAACGCCTTTGTGGTAGTACAATGTGTTGCTAATTACGACCATGCAAAAAGTATCTTTTGTCTTGTGAGATGTGGAGGTCTGCAATGATTTATTGCCAAGTGGAGAGAGTCCAAAGATATTCCTCCTCTCTTTCAAACAAGCTGCACGTTTCTTGGTGCTGCGCCGGCGGGTCACTCCTCCCTAGCCTCCTTTAGCACTTAAGGCTAAGCCAGGTTGCAAGGGCCTTGGGTTCTGCCTCCAGTAAGTCATCTTTGGTCCCATTATACGGAACTGGGCAACCCCAGTGGCTGAAGCCTCTTTCCTTGCTCCCAACATCCCTCTAGAGTCAGTGCCAAACCATTTATTGATGTTTGTAAACTTTGTATTGAGTGTTGGGAGTTAGTTAAATGATTGGCTTTGGCAATGAAGCTTGCTGAAGAAGTTTCTTATTATCCCTTGACCACCAATTCCCAGGCCACTTCCACACTTCAGCTTTCTGGGGTTGGACAAGAGAAATGCTTGTGGGTCTGCAGTACAAACTCTGTAACTGAAGTGATTCAGGTTAAAAATAACTCCACCAAAGGCAATTAATCATTTAACAATCCTGCCTACTCCCTGCCATGGCTGAGAGAGCCTTGGGGAAAGAGGACAGCAGGGTAGATGAATTCTTCTGGCACACAATTACCAGGCTATGGGAAAGGAGCTGAGAAGGGAAATGTGGCCCCTCTCTGACAGAAACCTGAAGAAAACAGAGTCTGGGATGCTGCCTGCCAATAAAAATCTCCCAGCATTTAACCCTGAGCATCCACTCTCATGGCACCTGGTTCGGTCACAGAACAACAGAGCTTCTGCAATGTCACTGCTGGAACATCGGGGATCTCTTCAACCTCTGTTAATCCAGAAGAATGAATGCAGACACTTGCACTTCTTTGCTGGAAAAAATGAAAGATGTGTTTGCCCTCTGACAGAATGAGTAATGCTGACCCCTGATACAGTGCAGGCCAAGCCAAACACCACTTTGACTTCCCTGGCAACAGAGGCGGCACAGTTCTGATGTACCTCGGGTGAGGAAAGGAGAGCTACAGACCAGAGAGGGTGCTTGGTCTGCTGTTTGATTCTATTTCACACAGCTACCCACCTGGGTACACCAGCTGATGCAGGAACACGTGGCACAAAATGGATACAGCCACGGAAAGCTGAGAACAAAACCAAACAATCTTCAGTAGAGGAGACCCATGAGCCCTTCCAAGTACTGAGGCTAGAAGGCCAGGGGCATTTGGAAGATTCATCTCTGCCCACTCTGAGGGTGGTCTGACCTTAGGCTCCTCAGAAATGCCTTCAGGATAGAGCCCAAATCTCATGTTGTCTCCTTAATCAGTTGCTTGTTTCAAGAAGCACTCTACTCACAGGGGTTTAAAGCATGGACAAAGCCAAGAGAGTTAGGACAGGCCAACACAGTTGAACATTTTATCATTCATTTGCACAAAATGTCCAAATATGTGCACGCAATCCAAGGGCATATTTCTGGGAGTTGGCAGCCCATGAAGTCTGCTAGCGTCCCTCAGGAGAAACTTATGAAACCCACATTTGGAATTCATCAGCAAAAACTGATTCCATGGACTCTGCAGCAAGGGTTAGATTTGCAAAGGTGTTGAGAAGCCTAACCATGCATGGAAGCCCGCCCTGCTCACGTTTTCTCCTCCCTCCCCCCAAAAAACACTGCCAAAACCAAAACAACAAAACAACTTTGGCCAAACTGACAGTAATTTTCTTCAGATGGCAACAGTGTCCCTGCTAAAGGCTTTGCCAGCTTATGTGTGAAGTTTCTGAGCTCTGACAGAGCTTATTTTACTTTCCAAATATTCTATCGCGGACCCAAATCAAAAGCTGTTTGTTGTCAGTGTCTCCCTGCTACTGCACACTAAACGTTAGATCCAGGGATTCTCCCAGTTTTGGAGACATCATTTTGGAAACGTCTTCTCCTACTTCTATAAAATTCTCAGTAAAAATGTGATTAAAAAAAACAAACAGAAGGAAAGGCTTGCTGGAATGCAGTGATTTTTCCACCAACTTCTCTCGTTTCCCTCCTTCTGACCCCAAGTATTTTAATTGGTCTGTATAGCTTCAATTTAAAATAAGCACTGCACAAATAACTTCGTAATTGTGACAAACATAACTGACAGTGTCACAGATAAAGATCAGAGTACCCCATACAAAATACTAAATGAGAAAGTAGTTTCACGGATTTAGAGTTCCCAGAAACAATGGGTCAGATTTTCAAGAAAGATGAAGCCAAATAACTCTCCACTGGCATCCAAATAAAGTTTTCCAGAGTTCTCAGCTCTTAGCAGCTCTTACTGTCCTCCAAGAGCACTAAGTTTTCAAACACCTCAATTCCAGTGCAGAAAACTTACCTGGATAAACGCTCCAGCGTTGCCTCTGCATTTAGATGTGCTTCTAGAGTGTCTAACACTTATTTTGGTAGTGTTTCTTTGGTAATAGTATTGTAGCTCTTTTACTTCCTTTCAAAAAATGCTAGCATTTCTATGACAAAAATCACAGTATGTGTCGTTGGTTTTTTTGCACCTGTTCCCATTCTTGACTCACTACTTCCTTCCTACATAGCATATAATGAGCAAAAACACTCCAAGACAACACACATCTCTGAACACAGAAATTTAGCCTGGAGATGTGGAGATGCAAGTATCCTTTTACCTCTTTGTGAACAGAAAACAGAGCATACCTATTAATGGCTATTTATCCTAATAGCTTCAGAAAAGGACACTCTTTGCAACAATGCTTAGCAGTAATCCCATGTTTGCAAACACCTTTAATTCAGTTCCTAAGTCATTGTCTTGGCCTGATCCAGTGAAGGATTCGTTTGTTTTTGCAAGGCATTTTACACATCAACCTCTTAGAGCAGTTTAGCTACTTTATGTTGACAAAACACCATCTTCAGAAGTGAGGTATTTATTTGCTCACTATCTCTAGGTTCATTTAGTTTTGCTGAGAGAAACAGGAATACAACAGCAAAGCCAGGATTTGAAGGAGAAAAGGATGTAGAGAAAAGGATGAGAAAATGAGGTAGAAGCATCCAGGAAAATCTGATGGACAAACAGTTAAATAGCCACAATCAGATCCTACATTTTTAACACCCTGACAATTGCTTAGACCTCCCACCTCCAGGATTCTCTGTGCAAGAACTGATCATGGTTACCTCCACAACCACAAACAAGATGTATGCAAGCCGTTCAGCTCTCTGTGCAAGAATAATGCTAGATTCTTTCTTCACACAAACAAGACACGCCGTTCTCATCCCAGAACAACAGAAACATTATAATTATCCACACTCTAGTATTCTCCAGTATTTTTTATCTAATCAACACCAGCTCTGAAGAACAGCCAAAAGCTGTTTTGTGTTAAATGAGCACTCAGCATCTTTTTTTTCCTTAAAGTTCAGTCGTGTAAAGTGCGTCGTTCATAGTGAAAGCTGGAACGAATCCAGAGAGCTGTATTCTTTAGACACCACCACTAATTTTAGACACAGCTCTGCCAAGCAGCTCCTCAAGCTTCAGATACAAGCCCAAAGGAGTTGCAACAAATATTTTGTAAGCTTTTGAGTAATATATGGTAACACTGATCTTGACATTTTCTCTGCAAAGGGAAGAAGAAATGCTAAAGTAGTGCTGAATTTGATACATTGCTTGGGGACTGACTTGACTTTCCACTAGCAAAAACTACACATTGATTCAAGGGCCACTGCAAGAGTCTGATCCCCAGACCTTTAAAAAATGTCACTAGCAAAGGCAAGGAGACGGGGGAAAATAAAAACAGAGGGGAAAATAAAATCAGCAAGGCCACTTACTGAGGCTCCTCTGACACCAAGAAAGACTACAATCAAAAGTATGTTGGCAACTCCATCCATGTTGGATAAAGCACAAGGGGTAGGCCTTGAAAACAATTACATTCAATAATATCCTAAAAAATTATGATTCAAAAATAATTCAATGGAAAAAATGTATTGGTGTAGAAGAAGCTTATATTTGTTTATTTAATTGATTTTAACCTCGAGTCCTCAATCACAGTCAGGGTAAAATACTCTCCCACCATAGGAATAAAAATAGTCCTGGCTGCAATTGTTTGTTGTAGATATGTCACCTTAACAAATTTAACTCTTTTTTACTTTGTTAAACACTTGCTAACCAACAAATGATTGCCCTAAAATCATCCACTAACATTTCTTGAGTGGTTTCTGCAAAATAAGGGCATACTATTCATCATTTTACCCAGTCATGAAGGATTGGGTCCGTTCCCTAACCAGATGATTTCTGAAATGAAAATCTAATGACAAAGAAAATGTTTTCCCCATCATAAATTTACAGTGGAATAATTTAGGAAATGCTTTTCTGAAACCATTTGTGAAACTGCTGATGTTTCTGACAATCTCCAGGGAAAAAAAAAAAGAAAACAAAAACACACAACACAATACAGTGATTATCAGTAAATACTGATACGTGATTTCAAGTGGTATCAAGTCACTGTTCTTCCACCTGAAAATAAGCTCCAGTTTGGAAGCCAACTCCAGACATTCATTATGTAAACAGCACTGTGCCAACCACTGCAAGCCATGCTTTTCTTTTACAACCAGAGCAGCACATATTCTGTTGTTTCCCCTCATTGTCTAATGCCATAAAGCTATCTCTAAAGTACTGCCTCCAGAAACTGAACACAGCCAATTTTACACAGCACTGAGGAACACAACACCTAAGGAGTGGAAGTCTCTCAACTATGTAGGCTATCATACTGCAAACAACTAGAAGAGTTATCTGTCTTAAAAATCACACCAGCGACTCTCCTCCCGTAACTCATTTGACAAAGTAATTCCAGCTTCAGAAATACACTTCTCATCATTATGACCATTTAGAAGCCACTCAACATGTATGCTGTTTTTGTTTCATTCTACCACCACATTTGCTTTTCTTACAAGTATCTCTAAATCACTAGATGTCTTCATGTGTAATTTCCCTTAAGGAATTAAAAAAAAAATGAGACTTATCACAGAATGTTGGCAGCGGGGGTAACTTGCCTTATGCCATAGTATTCCACGTGGTTTTGGTCGTTTGCAATTAGTCTTGATAGTTCTTGTTGGTGTGAGTATATAATCGACAGTTAAATCGTGGTCACCAAGGAGCTCTTCTGCTATGTCAACTACCTACAAGAAACAAGAGATTTGTTAAAACCAGATTCAATAAAATTACACGTAATCCTGCTGTCTTTTAACATACACTCTGTTTCCACTGTCACTAGCAGATTTTTCTAAGTGCTACACCAAAATAATTCCAAATCTCTCTTTCATACGCACCATTCACAAAATGGCCCAGGTTGGAAGGGACCTCAAGGATCATGAATCTCCAGCCCCCCTGCCACAGACAGGGTCACCACCTTCCCATTAAATACTAGACCAAGTTGCCCACAGTTCCAATCTGTCATTTAAGAGTGGATATTTTAACTTACCTGGCAGTCATGCACAATAGTAATCACAGGTGTGTCCTCTGTCACTGCTCCCATTGACACCATCATTGCATATTCCATATCTGCATAACCTTCTCCTTTTCCAATTCTCCAACCTAAAATACATGAAGCAAAAGGTGTGAGTAACCTAAACATCACGGTTTCTAATTTTATTGGAGGCCAGAATAGTGGCCTGCATGCTCTAAACCACACTGCTATCCATTAACATTGACTCTGTGTGACCCAATCCAACCAGGAAGAAAAAGACAGAACTCAAGACCATAATTAACATCCACTGAGATTTTGGGGTTCACCAGAAAGCAGATATAACCTACTGACATCGTGAATCTCACAGCCTCCCCCTGCAAAGCTTACAGGACTTTATCTTACCTTTTTCAGAGACAGCCACTGATCCTACAACAACCAAGTCCACTTGTGCTTTCCCATCAAGACCTACAGGCACACTGTACTCTTTTATGCCCTGCAAGAAAAAGATAATTTTAGTTCACAGAGCGCAGACTTCTAGCCAGGGAGGCTGAAAGCAGAAGCATGTTGATAAATGCAAGTAACTACCCATGTTCCAAAGTGTTTCTTCCATGTATAGCCAAGCTGCAGATGGCTGGAAAGCTATCCTCTAAGGAATCCTAGAATACATTTTCTACTACAGCGAGAAGCATTTTGGCACGCTTCAGGGAGAGTCAAGAGAGGTGAGCTCTTTTCTAGGCAAGGTTACTCATTTAGGATCAAAAGCTGGTGTCTGAAACCCTTGATTCTGTATCTGTTTCTGAAAATGAGGGCAAATGAAACTTCCTACCCTACTACTACTAACTGGAAGTCACAATACATAAATTTATGTCCATGAGCAGTACCAGAGCACTACAAGTTCTTAAATCAGCTCTCATGTTCAAGTCGCAGGATTAATTTAGACAGACAGATACAGCCTCAAGATGTTAAACTGTACCTAGAATGCTTAACTGAAGCACAACCAGGTACAGATGCTCTCCATTTCACACCATAAATGCTTCACTGCTGATCTCTCCAGACCCAAATCTTTAAAAGCACATTCCAAATCTCCCAATACGTTTCCTGAGACTGCATTCCTCAACGTTTTGCTGTGTGATCAATATTTAGAACGTGACACTGTCAAGCTATCCTTACCAACAATTTCCTAACTAAAACACTAACAGTGAGCAGAAAAATATATTTCTAACAAGTGAGAAGAAAAATCTTCATAGAATCATAGAATTGTTTGAGTTGGAAGGGACCTTTAGTTGAACCTTACACAATCCTATCACCCTCCTTTTTTTTTTTTAACTCTCTTTGCCCCCTCAATCCCTTCAGGCTCCTCTGTAAAGGAAACATCCTAATAAAACTCCATCTAGAGTCACATAAATGAAAGAGAGTGTTGTACTTCAGCTTTCACACACGTGCTACATAACATGAACCCTCCTCAGACAAATTCAACCTTGTGCTAAGTTAATCCTTACAGTAAAGAGCCAAACATTTTCAGAGTGGATGGTGAAACCTAAATGATGGGCAGTGCTGGTATGACAGTCAGTAATAACATTCATTATCCACCTCACAGGAGTGTGGTAAGAACTGTTTGCTGAGTGCTTTGTAAATATAAATTGTTAATAGCTTTTATTCATACTGGGGAAAAAAAAACACACTCATGGAGGTAAGATTATAGCTCAGATATGAGGCCTGAAACAAGAGAAAGGTCTCTTTCAAAAGTGCTCTTCAACACTGAAAAGCTTAAGTAGTTAATGACCTTAATAGACCTTCCAACAAAGAAATTGCTACTAATTACCATTCATTTACAACCCTCCATTGTACACAGGATTACTTTAGAACTGCTGTTAGCCGGAGATAAACTGCAGACTGTTACATTTTCGCATCAAATAACGACGCATACAAAACAACACAGGTTTCTCTGCCGAATGACTTCAGCTGCACAGTTTGACGTTTTAACAGCAGAGGGCAGCAATACACTGCATTTCAAAGAAAACCGTTTTGTACACATTATTTTTGTACTTCATGGAACGGCCTGGGTTGAAAAGGACCACAATGACCATCTCGTTTCAACCCCCTGCTGTGTGCAGGTCACCAACCAGCAGCCCAGGCTGCCCAGAGCCACATCCAGCCTGGCCTTGGATGCCTGCAGGGATGGGGCATCCACAGCCTCCTTGGGCAACCTGTTCCAGTGCATCACCATCCTCTGGGTGAGAAACTTCCTCCTAATATCCAGCTTAAGCCTCTCCTGTTTCAATTTAAAACCACTCCCCCTTGTCCTTTAGTTGAGTTAAAATGAAGAATTAACATTTCTTTAGACTTAAGACTGAAAAAGAATTGGTCTCTCCTACTTATTAACTCTGAATATTTTAATCAACCAGATGAGGTAAGAACTAGAAAAACTAAAATATTTCTTACAGTGTTTACTAACTCAAAACTGCAAAATATGGAAGCAATATTTATCAGAAGCATAAAGATCCAAGCTACCTATCACAGAATCACAGAATGGCCAGGGTTGCAAGGGACCTCAAGGGCCATGAATCTCCAACCCCCTGCCACATGCAGGGCCACCAACCTCCCCATTTAATGCTACACCAGGCTGCCCAGGGCCCCATCCAGTCTGGCTTTGAACACCTCCAGGGACGGGGCATCCACAGCCTCTCTGGGCAGCTGTTCCAGCACCTCACCACTCTCTCTGTAAAGAATTTCCCCCTGACGTCCAATCTAAATCTCCCCTCCCTCAACTTAAAACCGTTTCCCCTCATCCTGCAGTTATCCACCCTTTCCAAGAGTTGATTCCCCTCCCCTCTGTAGGCTCCCTTTAGGTATTGAAATGCTGCAGTGATTCACCCCACAGCCTTCTTTTCTCCAGGCTGAACAAGCCCAGCTCCCTCAGCCTGTCCTCATAGGGGAGGTGCTCCAGTCCCCTGATCATCTTCGTGGCCCTCCTCTGGACCCTCTCCAACAGCTCCCTGTCTTTTTTGTCTTGGGGGCTCCACACTTGGATGCAGTATTCCAGATGGGGCCTCACAAGAGCAGAGTAGAGGGGAACAATCACCTCCCTGTGGAGGCTCTGCGGCCTTTCAACCAGTTTCTTATCCAACAAGTGGTCCACCCATCAAATCCACATCCCTCCAATTTGGAGATAAGGATGTGGTGGGGGACCATGTCAAAGGCCTTGCTCAAGTCCAGGTAAATGACATCAGTCACCTTTCCCTTGTCCACCGATGCCATCACTCCATCATAGGAGGCCACCAGATTGGTCAAGCATGACCTTCCTCTGGTGAAGCCGTGCTGGCTGTCACATATCACACACCCATTCCTCATGTGATCAAGCATGTCATCCAGGATGATCTGTTCCATGATCTTCCCAGGCACAGCGGTAAGACTCACTGGCCTGTAGTTCCCAGGGTCCTCCTTGCTCCCTCTCTTGTAAATGGGAGAGGAAAGGGAGCAAGGAGGACCCTGGGAACATTTACCTATGAAAGCTGCTAGTAGCTTTCCAAGAAGTATTCAAAAAATATAGATACCATTTCATTAACAAATTAACTAACAATAAAAACACCTGCATTGCGATTTAAGTACTGACAAAAAATCATAGATGGTGGACGCACCCACAAACCAGAAACAAGATTAATTGAACAATATTTCAGGTAACATCTGGTATTCCAACTTCTAGTTGGACCACTGTAACACAACACTCTTCCAGATGTTAATTCAGACTTGGCCTATATTGTGTTCCTACCTGAGATGTAGCACATATCCGCAGTGTCTCCTTAGCTGCGCCTGGAGGTGGAACAATCTTATTAAACAGCCCACTTCTCAGGCGTGGTGTCGGAACTAACAGAGTTTTCCTTGCCTGTGGAACAAAAGGAGTTACCACCTTAAAAAGAACTGGGTCCATTTTACACCAAAGAGACACTGCTACTCTCCCATACATTCCTATGTGGCCAATTGTCTGATTTGCTTTGAGCAGTTAGCATTGGTGACCATGCAGTGGTTGTAGATGAATCCTTTTCACAACAACAAAATTTCAGACATGGTTTTATTTAAAAAAAAATAAAGGTGGGAACATAGTTTTAGTCTAAAGCATGTGTTCATAGATACATTACTCATAATAGGAAGCTAGTGAATACACAGATCTGATGCACATCTGTCCCTGTGATAAATCTAAGCCAATCTGCAGCAAGGCTAACCTGATATGTTAGCTTCGGACTAGGAATTAGAACACAAAGACAAGGAACAGCTCCACAAAAACATACTAATTTACCAAAACAACATGTGCTCCTTGGTCACCTGCCAGAAAGGCAAAGACATGCTTTAACGAGCAGCCTTGTGAAGCTTAGGATGGGTAAAACTCCTACAGGAGAATTGGGAGGAGTTGATCAAGAGATGCTGCCAAGCACTGCACCGTTGCACCGCTCTCCTTCTCAGGGGCACAAAAGTGCTGTTACCTGCAGCGCAGCTAGCCGAACACCTTCCAAAGGTTTGTCTGGGTCCACTTTGATCTCACTTGCTCTGTTGAACACCTCAAGCTCTTTAACAGAGCAGCAAGCCTGATGAGACCCCTGTGTGAAGACAGGAATCAAAATAAAAGAGAAATGCATTCACTTACTTCCAGCGTTAGAAAACGAGCATTCTTCTGGGGAGCATCAGGGTTTATTTTTACAGTATTGGCAGCTTTGAACTCCTCTAAACCCAGAAGCCTTGTCGCAGCATGAGGGGCACCCTGTTTTCATAAGATATCAGCACATCACCAAGGAGTTCAAAGCAGAGAGGTGAAATTTTTACTCTTGCATCCCATACAGAGGCTGATTTTAAATATAAGGGACATGCCTGCTAATTTTGTGATACTCTCTGTGACAATAACAAACATCAACAGAGGCTGAGGACTTGACTAATACGTTGCAGGCTGCAGCCAAAAAATGGGATCTGGGTACTCACTTTGTGTAACTTTGCCCCCATTCATACCTGTCTCAAAGCTGGAGTGTAACTGTCCATTTCAGTCAATGAATACAAATTTCTTTAAAGACAAGCCACAGGCTGTTTCTGGATGAACAACTTTCTGGACAAGGCTCTCTTTATTAAACTCAGAAAATTAAGTTCTTAATCAGATGAGCTGCCAGAACTTGCAAAGCACACACTCTCCCCACTGAGTGTTTTCACCTCTGATTTCTTCTTGCTTTAAAGAGCAATAGAGGCTCCCTCCAACCACTTCAGCATCCATTCTAACACGGTGCTTCTCTACACCTTAATCAGTTTGGGTTTTTTTTCTACCTTAAATCTATTTTGCCCTTTCAGCAAAAGGGAAGCTAATGCCCCAGTGCTGCTCATGGGATAAAACACCTAGCACACAGCCCTACAGTGCTAGTTTGGTCACCCTTTCTTGAATATACAGTAGACACATCAGCCCACATTGCAGACACACTGAGCCCACATCAGCATGCTCTATCCTCCCAGGAAAAACCCAGGAACACACGCAACCTTAGCGTTCATAATGTGATTGGACTTGGAGGGACCTTTATAGGCTCAACTCCTCTTCAATGAACAAGGACACCTACAGCTAGATGAGTGTCTCCAGGGATGGGGAATCCATCACCTCTGGGCTACCTGCTGCAGTGCTCCATTACCTTTATTGTAAAAAGGATTTTCCTATATCCAGTCTAAAACTCAGCTGCTTTAGTCTGAAGCTGCTCACCCTTGTGCTACGACTACAGATCCTGTGCTAACGAGCCTGTCCCATTCCTTCCCATAACCCCCTTTAGATACACGGCTCTCAGGTGTCCCCAGAGCCCTCTCTTCTCCAGGCTGAACAGCCCCAACTCCCAGCCTGTCCTCACAGGGAAAACATCCCAACCCTGAGATCATTCACGCTCTTCCTCTGGACACAGCTCCACGTCTCTCCTGTACCGTAAGGCTCCACATCAGCGGAGCGCAGAGCAGAAGGGCAGGGTCACCTCCCTCACCCTGCTAAGCGCACGGGGCGTGAAATTCATACACCTTCCCCGTCATAAACGCCTTTATCTCAACCAGAAGGCGACTTCGCAGCTCTCTGCCACCCTCTACCGTCGCTGCGCCTGGCGGGATCACTGCAACGCCGCCAGCCTCCGTACCTTGAAATTAGGGATGCGGTGATGCACGGGCCGTGGGAACTCAGCCAGACCGCTGGCCTCCAGGTAATCCCACACCTTCTCCCGGATGTCCCCCTTGGAGGCACCTGAGGAAGGGCAAAGCTCACGCTGTGAGCGGGCACCTCGCCGCCGGACCCCTCCATGCCTTCCCGCCCCCCTCCCTCACGCCCAGGCGTCGTCGCCCCCCGGTGACGTCATCGGAGCGCCCCGCCCCTCGGCCCGCGCCCCGCTCACCCGCGCGCAGCCGCACGCCCTCCTGCATGGCGGCGCAGCCGAGGGGTGGTTCCTCTCTTCGCCCCGTCCACTTCCGCTCCAGGATACGGCGGCGTGGAGGGGACAAAAAGAAGGGAAAGCGAAGCGCGGTGGTGGAGTTTCAGGGCTTTGAGTGTGGCAGGGCTGGAAGGGAAAGGAGGGAAGAATGAGAGCCCCCAGAAGGAAGCTCCTGACTCAGCTCCTCCTGCAGCATTGAGCTCTGCCCTCAACAAATGGCCCTGAACCCCCTCATTTCCAAAGGGGACTGAGGTCAGATTGGGAATTTCTGTGTGAAAAGCAAGGGTGCAGGAAGAGCACAGCTTTTCTTGTAATCTGAGGAAAACAAACAACAAGCGAACAAACAAACAAGCCACTTTTAATAAAATAAGGTCTTGAATCCGTGACTATATCATTTAATACTTCCCATACCCAGCCTCTGTGTGGGACCCCACGTTTATCTGCACCCACAAAGCATGCTTCTTGCCTGCACTGGATGGCATACTAAGTGATTTATTGCCTCAATCTGCACTGAATGGCATACTAAGTGATTTATTGCCTCAATTGGTGATTTACAGAATCAATGCATCCAACCATTGCTTTGTGATGAGGCTGCGGCTTTCCCTTTTAGCCCAAGCCTGCAAAGGAAGGAGGTGTAGAACCCAGGTTCTGCAATGGGGTGCATTTAGGAAGAGCCTTTTGCTCCTTCTGTGCTCTGCTGGAGAGAGTGGGAATCCATCCAGGCACAACAGACCACCCATGCACAGCTGGACCCGAGCGTTTGAAGCTCATTCCTCCCCTTCCTACTCACGGAAAACTCTGATATTGTGGTGAGGAGAGCAGGACCGGGCCTTTGGTGAGCAATTGGCAGCCTCTCTGTAGTTCTGCATTGAATTTACATATTTATCCCCTCCTGCCATGGGAAGAGGAGGCTCATGGAATGCTGTCTTCCTTCCTGGGAGCTCATATAGACCTCACGCAGGTGCAGTGCCGTTGTCTCCCCATTGAGATGAGTGTTGGAGGACAGTCTTTGCCATTCAGCCCTTCTCATGTCTGTATGCAAGAGTCAACTACATCTGCCTGCTTGCTGCCACCCAAAATCACTGTGCTGCAGCTCCCAGGATGGCTGTGTCTCAGCTACACTTTCCTTCTTTGAGGAAAGTGAAGCAATGATGCCATGGCAATTAATACATTAGCAATCAAGGAGGGGCTGAGATCCTACCAGACCATCTACATCTCCCTCTGTGCAAAATGTTCGCTTCCTGACATGGTTTTGTCTCCCAAACAAACAGGCATGTTCTGGCTATACAGAATTAAGGATAATTTGCCCTAGGCTGTGAAATAAGTTTGCAGACAGTTGATGTCTTTCTTACCAGTTTAGTTCTCTGCTTTGATTCCATGGGTCTGAAACCCTGCATGCTCCAAATTGCTTTTCCACTGTCTCTTCTATTCGACGCGTGCTCCAGCCTTTCCCTTTAGCGTTGCACAGATACCACTGGAAAGTCTCATTTCAGCAGGAATCAGACAGGGCCACCAACATCCCATGTAAATGGAGTCAGGCTACTGGAAGGGACTGAATCATTTCTAATAACCATTTTACCAAACCGAATAAAATGCTCCAGTGAAAGAGGTCAAAAAAAAAAAAAAAAAGGATCTGAGCATTTCATACAGAAGACAAGATGTTGCTTTTGCTTGCAGAGCTCACAGTTTGTGAAAACACCTAGAAAAAAGGGAGTGCCTGAGTAACACAGGCCAGGAGAACAAACCCCAGGGTGCATTGTGGACAATGCAGAAAGAAACTCCTTGTGCTGTGGCCATCAGTGCCCTGCAGAGCAGGCTGACACGTAAGGGCAGCCACAAAAAACAGACAAAATGCACTCGAAGGTGAATGCTAATCTACGTAGAGGATAGTTCTTGATTTTCAATGTTGAAAGTTAATAATCGGCTGCAAATTTTAAAGGCAGCTTGTTTTTACAATATATTCATTGTTGCGGGTTCTTAACTGGGCCAAATCTTTCTGAATACTGTGAAATGTATTTCCATGTGTGGCTAAACAGTCTGCGATGGATTTTTTTTGTGTATATTAGGCAACCCTGAAAAAGAAGCATATTAAGGCTGGTGGGACTGGCCCAATCTAACCCATCTGAGCCCAGCAATTCACCTGCTGCTGTGAAAAGGTGTGGGATTTGTGTCAGCCCCTTCCCTTCCCTTCCCTTCCCCTCTGCCAGTGTCACACATTTATCTCTTCCTTCTTTTTCCCTTCCTTCTTTCCTTCATTCCATCTTTCCCTACTATCCTCCTTTTTATGTTCCACCCCTTCTTTTCTTCTTCTTTCATTCTTTATTTTCCTTCCCCCTTTTTTCTTCTTTCCTCTTTTCATTCTTTCCTTCTTTCTTTTTTCTTCTCATTTCTTTCCTTTGTTCCTTCATTCCTTCCTTTTCTTCTTTTCTTCTTTCCTTCTTTCCCTCCTTTCCATCCTTTCCTTCCTTTCCTCCTTTTCCTTCTTTTATTCATTTTTCTTCCCTTCTCCTTTCCCTCTTCCTTTTTCCCTCTCTCCTCTTTGCCGCTGCCCCACAGATCTCATTCTCCAGTCTCTATTTCACACCTCCTCGCTCCTTTTCTCTCCCTCTGCCCTCTCCCTTTTTATCCTTTTCCCTTTATTTCTTCATTTCTCCCTTTCCTTCTTAACCCTCATCTCCTTTCTCCCCTTTTCTTACCCTCCACCTCCTCTCCCGGCGCCGGTGCGGCGATGCAAAGCCCTCGTTGCCCCCTGGAGGGCAGCACACGCCGCTCAGTGCTCCCACCGGGCAGGTGAGCACCGGGACCGGAGCGAGGATCGGCAACACCGAGCAGCGGAACCGGGCAGAGCCCGGAGCGGGGAACCGGGCTGGGAAAAGCCCAGGGGAGGGGGGATGAAAGATCCGACAGCTGCGTATCTCGGCTCCTCGGGAAAGAAAATCAAAGCAGCGAAAGGAAAACGGCCGCCGCCCCGTCGGTGGTGGGGAAATTCGGGCAAACGGCGCTCCCGAAGTCCCGGAGGAACGGGGAGAGAAAGACGCCGCGTTTGGGAATAAGGGAGCGTTTGCCCCGATCGTGGGGCTCTGCTGCCCGCGAGGATTCCTCTGTCTGCACTGCTCCGTTTCGTCCGCGTTATTTTTCAGATTGACGACTTTGTTTTATTTGTTCTCCAGTTGAAGTTTTGGGGCTTTGTTTTTTGTGGGTTTTTTTTTTTTTTTTTTTTTTTTTTTTTTTTTAGGTTCTGTATGCAACACGCAAAGTCCTCTCGCTGCTTCTTGGTTGCTTTATTTTTCTCTATAGAAATTCGTCTCGGTAATGTTTTCAGCTGAGGAGAGGTAAGATACAACGAGGGTTATTTCTCGAGGCGTCCCAAGCTTTTAGGAAGGGACAGCTCTGGCAGACCTCAGGGGTTGCATGGCTCAGCTTTGTGCACTTAAAAATTCCTGGCTTTCAATATATATATTATTACAATTTTACAAATAAATCCTGTCTGCTTAGAAAACAACGTGGGCTTGGTGGTTCTATTTGAAATACGATTTATTTGAAAGCAGAATGTGAAATCAGTTGGGAAAAAAAAAGGGGGAGTCGTTATCGAATTATTCCAGAATAATAAATAATAATAATGATATAAAGAAAGCCGTCTCGGTGGCCGTAGATTTCGCAGAATTCACTCTTCATTTCCACCAACAATTCTTCTGGACGCTCACGCTGACGACGAATCCCTCCGAGAACTTTTCCATTGATCTCCGTCAAAATTCAATAGAGATTTGGAGACGTCTGGAGAAACTTCGCAATCGATTTTCCACTGCAGATCATTTGTGGCTGTACCTCCTCGTGGAGGAGCTGCCTCTTATTTTTTATTTTATTTTTTTTTCCTGCCTATCGCATATATTTATATTAAAAAAAAAGAATCGTTTCCTTTCCTATGAAGAAAATCGCCGGCAATTCCCGGCCCCGCCGGGTTCCCACGGCCGCAACCCGCTGCGGTCCGCGGCTGCGAGCAGAGAAAGGGGGCATTTCGACCACAAAATCCCGATCGGAATTTGGGCAAAATAGTTTTGTTGAAAGCCTGACGGTGCCCCACAAATTGCAAGGAGGGAAGGGAGAAATTACAGTGCGAGAAACCAAAAAATCGCTGCTTAGAAATCAGACGGGGAGCAGCCTGGCTGGGGAAAGAAGCCCCGCCGAGGTGACAGCTCATTCCTTATCTGCTCCCTTCGGGCTCGAATCGATTTTGCAGTACGAATGAATGGGTTTTGGTTTTTGGGGTTTTTGGGGGGGGAGAAATCACTGCTTCTCACTTAGATTTCCGAGCCGGGCAGAGCTGCTCAGTCCTCGGGCAGCGCAGAGCGCATCGCAGCAGCTCTCCCGAATAGCCGACTTTACACATGGCCACCTCGCGTCCCTAATTGTCCCGCTCTGAATTCCTCTAATGAAATCATTAGAGAAAGGCAGAGGGGCGGATTTCACAGCCAGTAGAAACAAAACAAAACAAAACAAAACA
>JAPSGF010000193.1:0-11854 GCA_035772895.1 Perdix hodgsoniae
TAATGGCACTCATGGAGAAACTCTAAGGGAAAAATATTGTCTTTACAATGTGCGTAATGAGCCCGGTCACTGTGGACACTGTAAGGCTGTGGACAGTGGTTCTATGTCCATGTGAAGCTGGCAATGAGTGGTGATCCCCATGAGTCTGTCATGGGACTGATGTTCTTCCTGACCTTTTATCAGTGCAGAATCAAATGTACGGTGGATGGTGTCCATGAGCAGTCTGAAATAGTTTTTGGGAACTTTGCCCATGTCAAGAGGGTTTGGAACAAGCTGGGGTATAAGGTCTCCTCCAACTTCTTTGGTTGTATGGTTGTCTCTGCTGTTACATATATTGCAAAGTCCTTTGCTTTTGTTTTCAAAGCTAACTACCCCTGATGATCTGTGATTCTGTGACTCTGTGATTCTGATGCTATCTAAATTGGTATTGGTTATCACTATGATATTGGAGAATATAAGATCTGCACTGATGCAAATGTTCATTGCTCACAACCTAATTCTACTTAAAGATTATGGAGATTATGAAGAGTATGGAATTCTCAAATAAAGGATATGAAACTTCCAAAGCAGGAAAACTGATATTTTAAAAGCCAATTATTTAATACTTTTGTCTGTCTGAAAAAGTTTTTTTAAGGTTGAAGCTCCTTGCTTTAAGTTCCAGATGTCCAGCTTAACTAAGATAAAACAGTCTTCCTGAATGTTTCTCCTCAAAGACCCCAGATGGCCATAAATAAGAAATTACAAGGACAGTCAGACTGAATTTCCAAGTTCTTACTCCTGTCAGGAAAGTGTCATAAGCTGGACTCCAGCATGCACCAGAGAAGTTTTCTGGGGACTCTCCTTGCTGTTCTTTGGCAAGTGGGTAGTAGCTGTTTCATATTCAATAGGGATACATCGTAGTTTTATGTATTGTAATTAATGGTAGCCAATGTATACTCAAAGATAAGTGGCTAGTAGATGATACTCCAAATTATAGTGCAATTTTGTAATTCATGTTATTTTGTAGAAGGACAGGCAACAGACTTTTTAGGTCCTTCCACAAGGTTGTCTGCATAGTGCTACATATAGCTTCAACCTAATAGTTCAGGAACTGGTTAACTGGGACAAATCACATGATGTGAAGTTATGTCATTACAATGATGATTTAGTGCTAACCTCAGCATCTCTATCTGCAATAGAATACACTATAGACTCTTAGTCTTCTTACTTCCAGGAGAAAGGCTGGGCTATCAATCCTCACAAGGTACAAACACCTGGAGTATCTGCAACATTTTTGAGTGTTGTATGATTGGGTAAGTCAAAAATCCCACCCATTGTGGTTATTGACAAGATACTAGCATTCCCTGTGCCAAATATATTAAAACATCTACAATATTTTTTAGGTATATTTGGATGCTGGTGGTCATTAATACCACATTTAGCACGGATTTTAAGGCTCTTATATCAATTTGTTACAGAAGGCCTAGTGTGGGACCGAGGCCAACAACAGCATGATGACTTTGAGCAGGTGAAGCTAACAGTAAAACAGGTACAGATATTGGGCATATTTTACCCCACTCCTCCTGCTGAGTTAGATACACATGTGATTCATGTGGGACTTGGGTGGCAGCTGTGGCAGTGACAGAGTTTTATTCATGCACCAATATGGTTTTGGTCCCAAATCTGGCACAGAGCAGGACAACAATACAGAATGATAGGGAGAGAGACAATATCCCCATATTCTGCATTACAAGCAGTGGAGCCAATAACACAGACAGCTGAAGTTATAGTAAAAAAAAAAAACAACCAAAAAAAACCCAAAAAAAAAACACTGCCTATATAAAGGTATGTGAAAGGTATGACATATATTCCTAAGACAGGGGAAGACTAATCTCAAAAAGTAGGATGCTGTGTTACATATTTGTATCAACATAGTTCTTTGTCCTCTTCTCCATAATAAGAATTACAGAAAATACTAGGTATAGTAATTTATCACAGCCATTTGCCAGAATCTATTCCGGTTACATCACCAGGAGGAAATCCTGTACAAGAAGGCAAATACCCCGTTCCAGTGGGTGCATGGTATACTGACAAAGTTAGCAAAGGAAACCCACACCTGAAGCATGTAGTTGTATAACCAACCATTTACTGAAGCAATCAGGTTTGAAATAGGAAATGGACAAAGTAGCTGGTGGGCTGTTACAATCACCAGCAATGACGCAACCACACCCAGTACCCAAGACAACAGCCTCCCTTTCCAGAGGACATAGTCTATTACAATGATGAAAGATCAACTATAGAGGCTCTTCACCCCAGTCTGAGGGGGCAAAATACACCTTGACATATATTGATGCTGTAAGTGGAGTTCTACAGGCCATCTAGTGCCACAATCTGATCAAGCCAACAATATGGCATTTATGTCACTTTCATGGAAAGTGATCAAGAAGCACAATTTAATGTGAGTTCTGTACAGAAATGGGCCAAAGATAATAACATCGAATGACAGTTCCACCTACCATACAATCTCACTGGAGCAGGTCTTTCAGAACATTATAATGACATACTGAAACAGTGCTTCAGGCTGATAGTCTATGAAGGGGTGCATAACATGACTACATGAGGTAGTAAGAGACGTAAATGAAAGACCTTGAGATGAGCCAGTGCTTTATATGCGCTACTCACTATCTGGGCTTCTTTATTAGGACACAGACAAGGGGAACAGAAAAACGTGTAAAGTTTCACACTGGTATGATGAATATCTTTCTGCCTCCTGTGCCGGTTGGGCTTGTAACCACATGGGAGAATGACCCTACTTGGTACCATAACAGCCAAAATAGCGTATCATTCTTGCTCCCTTGGGGAGACATTATGGAAAAGAGAGGTTTTGTAACCTCTCGGTTGGTCAGTAACTCTCTCACTAAAATACTCGACACGCTGATTTTCATTGTACAAGGAAGTCTTTAATGGAATAGGACTGTAAGCAAAAATGGATAGCTGACCTTCGGTGAAATGACTGCCAAAATAACGGATGAAGTCTGAATGTGGAATTGTGCATTACTTTGCTACCCATTTGACAGACGGTCACAGTATATGGAATAATGTACATTGACTCTCACCTCTGACAGTGAGGATAAAACATCAGGAATCACACTGTGTCAACTGGATCTCTTACAGGGGAACTAATGTGAGAGGAGGACATTTACTCAAGAGCCGGTGTGAGAACATTACCTTGCCCAAATCCTAGAATAAGAATCCAAGCCAATCTTTTGTCAATATGGCTCACAATACCTACCTTTTAACTAGACTGGACAGTGCAGAAGGAAGGACATCTTGCTGGCCTGCCACCACCAGTATCTGCTGGGAGGAAACCACAGAGTGGGCACTATACTGGCCAGCCTTTCCCAGTAATGTGAGCATCTATTTAACAAATGGATATTAACTTACCTCCATGTATGTTCTTAGAGACAGGTAAAGCATATGTGGTAGTGCTGGCTCTTTTGCATTACAACCTTTAATCCCAGCACACCAAAGAAGCCTTCATTAGATAATGAGCATGGCATAAATCTGGAAATGAAAAGGTAGGAAGGAAACCAAACCATGGCCCATATCATTAGCAGGGGTGGCTTGCATTAAAGATGAGCTTGTCAGAAGATTAATACCTCTATCAATGGTACATCTGGGCCTGCAGCAATGAAGGATGAGTATAAAAGGTAGCCCAATTCTCAGCTCTCTCATCCATTTCTCTTGCCTCCTTCTTGCTGGGAACCAGGTAAGCGTAAAGCCCTTTTACCTCCTCTTGCAAATCGAGACTTTGCCTCAATGGGCATTGTATTCAATAGTAA
Organism: Perdix hodgsoniae; assembly: GCA_035772895.1. Classification (NCBI taxonomy): domain Eukaryota; kingdom Metazoa; phylum Chordata; class Aves; order Galliformes; family Phasianidae; genus Perdix; species Perdix hodgsoniae. The sequence continues at coordinate 3,822 of JAPSGF010000193.1, forward strand.
CTCCTTCTCACTGGGAACCAGGTAAGCGTGAAGCCATTTCTCCTCTTCTTGCAAAGCAAGATTTTGCCTCAATGGGCATCTTATTCAATAGTGACTCTGTCCTATGCTGGGGATTGGATTTCCTTGCTATTGGGAGAGTATGGAGGGGATAAGGTCTGCTCAGAGAGTCTGGGGCATGTCTTAAATGGCCTTTGATTGATCCACTAAAAGAGAGACTCCTTGGACCAGGCTATTCTCGGCAGGGTTCTGGCATGACGAAAGGATATGACCTCCTGTCACAGCCTCCATCTGTGTTGTTAATAGTTGCCTTGGCTCCCTTCTGAGAGGCTATTCAGGTTGCCCCTCACACAGCCAAATACTCTTCTTCCTCTTAACCCTCTTTTCTAGGTTTACTTCCAGTCTCAAGTCATGTCCTGCTACTCCCAGTGTGTGCCATGCCGGCCCTGCGGCCCGACCCCTCTGGCCAGCAGCTGCAATGAACCCTGTGTCAGACAGTGCCAGAGCTCCAACGTTGTCATCGAGCCCTCTCCCGTGGTGGTGACCCTGCCCGGACCCATCCTCAGCTCCTTCCCACAGAACACTGTTGTGGGATCCTCTACCTCTGCTGCTGTTGGCAGCATCCTCAGCTCTGAGGGTGTGCCCATTTCCTCTGGGGGCTTTAACCTCTCCAACTTTGGCAGCCGCTACTGTGGCAGAAGGTGCACCCCGTGCTAAAGATGTTGGCTATATTCCTGGAGAAATTCTTCCAGAAACTACAAACATGGTGCTTGATCAAGAAGAAATATTCAAGCCACTGCTTTCAGAATACCTGACAGTTCTCAGCTAATCTAGCAAGTGCCAACAGGAAGGGGAAGCCTGGTCTTTCTGAAAATCTCACTCATGTCTTCCATTTTTCTACATCTCTCTCTCTAAATTGTGTTTTTTCTCTCTTTCTTTTTCCTCTATTCTCCTCTGGGCTTTGAGGCTTCTCAGAGCCACCCCATCCTCTGCCAGAAAGTCAAGCACATGCCTTGCATGAACTCAGACATAGGATCAGGCAAATCCTGCACTGTGTTTAGAGTGAACTTGCTTTCCTATTTAAACAATCATTAAAATTTCTGCATATCAGTTTGGGCTTTTGGTGTTACTTCCCACAGTGAATGTCCTTCAACTGCCCGGGGAAAATGACTTGGCTACTGGTCGGTAGGAGATGAGTGTTTAAGGAGGCCCTTCACCACTGCCAAAAGAATGGGACCTTGTGACACACTGCAGAGGCTCCTCTCTTGGGCACTGTCCTTTGCAGCTTTAGAACATATCCCTGGCAATGGCACAGAAAGTGAATATTGGCCTTTGCTTTGCTGTATTTCTGCCCTCATTACCACCATTCAGGTCTTGGAAAGGGAGAACACAATCTTTGCTTTGCTCTCAGGAAAAACTAGGAGTGTGTTGGAAGTCATGGGGGAAAGCTACCCTGCAAGCTTTTAGTAATGGAACTCTTCCTGCTCTTGTCTCCACTGCAGCTGAGAAGGAAGAGGGCACAGAATTGGAGTAGAACTGTGTGGATGTCTCTCTGGTGCCTAACACAGTTCATGATGTTTAGTTGTGCTGTCTCCCACCATCTCCCACCATCCTGCCCATGTCACACCCAACTGTGTCTGATTGACACGGTCTCAGTCAGTGGTTGTTACAGGCCCTGTGCTCATTTCTCTCAAGAACTCAAGGAGGTGCATCCTGGTCAGGATGGAGCTTAGCGGCCCTGGAGGCAGTGCTGCCTGCGGGCCCAGATGGCACTGTGCCCTGCTCCACCCGGTCCCTTCCACTGCAGCCCCGGCTCTTCTCCTCATCCCCTAAAGGATGACAGGAGCAGTTGTTTCCTCCAGTAGCGCTGGCCCAGGCTCCACCAGCCTGACCACTGGAGCCCAGCTCTATGCTCAGGAATCAAGTGTCTCTGCCCAGGCTGAGGGGTGCAGCTGCTGCTTTCACCTACATCATGTGTTTCCAAACTTTTGGCTTCCCTGGGTCGTGTTGATTGAAGAGGAATTGTCTTGAGCCACATACATGTAGGTCTCTCTGAAAGTAGTGTCTCCTTCATTCTCACTGAAACTGCAACTGATTCGGTGACCACAGTAACTCCATCTGATAGGGCAAATTTTCAGCTACAAAACACTATTTTTCAATAGTCACCACCACTAGCTATGCATTTTCGCTAGTGATGAACAAATGCCTGTGTGCCACACTTGTAAATATCTGCACAAATGGAGGTGAACCACTACCACTGAATCACACAATCCAATGCCTCACTGAGCTCACATCCACAGTTTGGTCTCCATGAAAGTTCATCAAGCACTGATGAACACCAGTGGGTATAATTTTTTCCATATGGAGAAATTCTATGACACCTCCTTGCTTCACAAAGGCTTCTGTGTCAGGTGCTATATTGTCAGATTGCCTCTCTGCTGTCATCTGTCACACAGAAACAAAATGTAATGGAATACTGCAGGGAAGGTTCAACCTCCCCTACCAAAGCACCATCATCTTCCTTGGTCTAATCAAATAAAATAGAGGGCATTAGTTTTGGAGCAGGCCTCATAACATATATAATATAGTTAATGCATACAAATAACAAAACTTATTTTGACTTTTACTGTTTTCATTAAAACCTTCAAAAAAGAGAGCCACAAAACCATAAAATTAGTGGGATATGTGACCTTGTTTTTGTGGTACTAATGCACCAGTTTGGTATGATGACAGTTCTTGACTGCAATTCTTAGTGAGTTCTGAAGTTGTTCATTATAAATTTCTGATGAAATTTTACTCTTCCTTTGCTTCATCCTTGACAATAATTCTTCACAAATATACATATCACCAAAAAAAGTTGACATAAATAAGGCATGATTGGGTAAGGGCTTATAAAATTCTAGAAAAGAGACATGATCAATCTTTTATGTTGGATGTCTGATTGCCACTATATACATTCTATTTGAAAATTCACAGGTAATGTATTCATGTCAAGTGGAAAAGGAATCACAAACATACACTGATGATTTTTCAAAACCAATTCAGTGCAAGTTTTCACTGTTCAGAGGACTGTATTTAGCCAGTATCAAAATGCATAAGATTATTTGCAACTGCACTGCACTGTGGATTCCCTGCATCCAAGTTTCAACACACTCACTGTCACCTGCAGACTGATGTTTGGTTGTTGTTGAGTGATGGGTGCATGCCCTGGGCTGGGTTGGATCGTTTGGAGGCCTACTGCCATGATGGTGCAGGGCAGGAAGAAGACACAATATGTGATGATCTGGGGTGTAGTCTAGACATGCCTGCCCTTACTGGATCAACCAGTACTGCAGCTGACTACAGACGCACAGAAATGTACAGCTTTGGTGTGGGGAAGATTCAGACACACAGTCCTCAGCCCCAGCAGCCGGCACACAAGCTGTGATCAGTGAATGTGCCCTAGATGTGCAAGCAGAGCCCCACACTTGGCTCACCTTTGGCAGTATTCACAGTAATTGGCTTTGGGGACAAAACCTGCCAGTATCACATGGTCCAGCCTGACATCATCCAGGGATGACGCTTCCACTACATCTCAGTGCAACCATTTCCAGTACCTTGCCACATTTATTATAAGAAAGCTCCTCCTTTTATCCAATTTAAATCTCCTCTTATTTCATTTGAAAACATTTTCTCTTGTCCTATCACCACAGATCCTGAAGAAGAGTCTATTCCCTTCTTTCTTATAGTCCATTTAGATACTGAAAGTCTCTTATCAGGTATCCCAAGAGCCTTCTCTTCTCCAGGCTGAACTCTTTCAGCCTGTCCTCTTAGGAAATGTGTTACATCCCTTGGATCATTTCTGTGGCCCTCCTCTGTATCTGCTCCATTTCTCTCTTGTACTGACATCTGAACATCTGGATGCAGTACTACAGGTGAGGTCTCACCAGCACAGAGTAGAGGAGCAGGATTATCACCCTCAACCTGCTAGCCACTCCTTTTGGTGCAACCCAGGATGCAGGTGGCATTCTGGGCTTCAGCTGGCATTCTGGGCTGCAAGGACACATGTCCAGCTTCCCATCGAGCAGTAACCCAAAGTCCTTTTCATCAGGGCTGTGCTCTATCCTTTCATCCTTCAGCTTCTATTGAGAGAGGGGATTTCTATGACTCAGATGAAAGCCTTGCACTTGGATTTGTTGGACCTGACAAAGTTCTCCTGGGCTCTCTGCTCAAGTCTGCCTAGGTGTCTCTGGATGGCATCCTGTCCCTTGGGAGTCTTGATCTGACAACACAGCTTGGTGTCATCCGCAAACTTGCTGAGAGTGAACTTAATCCTACTGCCAATGTTTTTAATGAAGATATTAAACAGCACCAGTCCCAGTACTGACCCTGAGGGACACCACTCATCACTGATCTTCATTTGGAGCCACTGACCACCACTCCCTGGATATGATTTCACAATCTGTTCCTATTGAACAGTCCATCCATGAAATCCATATCTTTCCAATTGTGAAGGACCTTGTAAAAGGCCTTATAGAAGTTCAGACATACTACATCACTGGTTCTTCCGTTGTTCTTTGACACAGTTATGCCATTAAAGAATGCCAGTATCTTGGTCAGACAGCATACTTTCATGGAAGGCATCTTGAAAATACCACTTCATTGCTGAGATCCAGGTAAAGAAGAGAGGAGCAATTTCTTTTCTGAGGAAGGAAGGAAGGAAGGAAGGAAGGAAGGAAGGAAGGAAGGAAGGATTCATGATCTGAGAAAGGGAACTGACGCAAGGAATAAAACTTTTGTCAAAAATGAAATATGATCTTTTGACTGTATGAGGAAGCGGGCCAAAGTGCCTGAGTATGAAAACAAAAGCTACTATTAACAGTAACTTTCCACCCTCAAAATGAGACATTCAGCTTTCAAGGTGGATGTTTAGACCCTGAAATTAGACTCTGGATGCCAAAATGAATCTTTGGACCTTCCCATTGGCTGCTTGAACACTGAATGGAGGTTTTGCCCATGAAAAGGAGAGGTTAATTAGGCTTTGAGCACTAAAAAGCTGTGTTTGGTCATAAAAAGGGAGGTTCTGAACTCTCAAATAGCTTTACTTAGCACTGCTTCAGAGGACTTTTCATCTGTCACCATCTGTCACAAGGAGCCTTTCCATCAAGATCATGAGAAAGATCTCTCAGATGGAAAAATTTCTGAGGATGGAAAAAAGTGGTGAGGAAAAGTCCCTGAGACAGCTTTGCTTCCAGCAGCATGTTGGGCTGATTTCAGAGCCACATCCCAACTGTGAAACCCTTCATCCCCCTTCACGTGAAAGATCACTGGGCACAAATGAAAACTCCACCATATTTTGCAAAAGACCTTTTGCAAGGTCATCTCTTTCCACATGATCTGAAGACAGATGGATTTCTGTGTAAGAAGAGCAATTCTTATCAAATAATAGTACAGGTTTTGGAATTCTTTGCCCAAATTGAGACCCCGTGGGATGCTTCAGGTCAGTACACTGAGGGGAAGGCAGCCATTTCTCTCCTTATGTTTGGACCTTCCCTAGAACATATCCAGCAGCAGTGTTTTGTTCGTAAGTTATGTCAGGCTCACTTAAAAGGCCCTTCTCTTCCCAGCAGGGATCTAAAGGTGTAACAAGCTGGAAATAGTCTCCTCTCTGCCTCAGAGCAGTCTCACAGTAATCTAGGCTTTCCAACTGCTGTCAAATCAGGGGCCTTTGTGTGTTTGGTGTGCAGGCAGAAGGGAGTAGAACGTTAGAAAATAAGTGACTAGCACTCAGTGATGCAAGATCTCCAGGTGTGACTCAGTAACAAGGGTGCTGTGAAGAGTATCTACTGTCCCTTTAACACTGGTTTTTGTTGTTGTTGTTGTTTGTTTGTTTGTTTTTACAAGATTTCACCCGGGAATGACACAGGTGGGAATCATACTCCTATTTTACAGCCTCAGGCTATTGTCCAAAATCCAGGAAGAAAACTCCCTACTCCCGTGTGATGTTAGAAAGCTGACATTCCTTAATTCCTCATGATACATACCAGGCAACTTGACAAATCAGGCAGCATACTCAGAGTTCAATTAAGTGACCCATTTGCTGATGATTTTTCATGATTTTTTAATTTATACATCAGTCAAAAATAATTACATTATTCAACCAGTTTTTTCCATGTGAGTGGATCTCCTCCAAACTTTCTCCAGTGTTCAATAATGCATCCTAATGCTGAGCAGTTAGGTACTTCAACAACTGATTGCCCCCCCCAATGTCTAGAATGTCTGGAATGTGCTAATTCACATGCTGTAACAAACACACAAGCCACAACTACAAGAATAAAGAGTAAAACTTAACACAATCTACAGATTGAAACCACACACACAACACAAAAAGTAGAAAACTCAGCACCATTACAGCAATACTCACATGTACATGTGCTCACATGCGAAATTATAATGCTGGCAACCACAACACAATTACCAGTAAGTGCTTTAGTTTCTCACAGGGGAGATTACATCTCTCAAGTATCACTTTACCAAAGTAATTAGGGAGACATTAAAACACTCTTGTCCTTTAACCCAGGAACTTAAATTGTAGGCTCACTATATATAGGGTTGCACCACTTGATAGTGTATGATGGGTACACTATCTGCCCTTGCTCTGGGATCCCATTACACTTGCTCTCTGTACACAATATGCACTTCTGTCATGATTTGCCGGGGGCAGTAGAAAGAATGCCTTACCATATTCCAGGGAACTTGCAGCCAGACGCAATGGGGTTGGGATAGGGGGAAGAATCACTTGATATTCACGCTGGGTGGAAGTCCCCTCCAGTCCTTCAGTTCACGAGATCTCTGTAGCAGAGTCCCATCTGGGTCACCAAAATTGTCATCTAAAATCTGGAAAGAGAACTCTTACTCCAATGTAGCATTAGAAAGTGGCATTCCTTTATGTCTCATGATACGTACCAGGCAATTTGACAAAACAAACTTGTGTGCTTAGAGCTCAAGTTCTACAATTAAACAATTAAGACTTACATTGGCATAGATATCATTCTTTTACAATAACTCATTAACATATGATAATGTCCTTTGAGCATGCACAGTGTGGCCTCTGGTGGTCTTAAGACCATGTATTTCATCCCCTTTATTTCATCTTCAGCTTCTTCTCCATGACGCTAGGCCAACTTTTGGCTGTTTTTTCTCAGTTTGGCAGATTTCTATTGCTTGTTAGGCCATAATAAGCAACCTCCTCTCTTAGTGCACTTGGATCTAAAACAATATATGTGAAATTTAAAGAAAAACTCCGTGCACATGGTGGATGCAAAAATAAAAATAGTCTATTGAGATTCTAGTGCCCCTGTGAAGCAGAATCACTGAGAAAAACAAGGCTGTTGACACAACAAGCAAAGTTAAACTGGAAAGTTTTAGAAGTAGCACCTGCTCATTTCGTATGATAAACCAATATATTGATCTTAAAACTAATATAGTAATCCCTATTGCTAAATCAGACAAACAAAGCTAAAATGGAAAGTTTTAGAACCAGCACTCATTGATTCCTTTGCAGAAAATATACTGATCCCTGTTGCCAAATGAGCCTATATCACTGTGAATCAGCTATATTATCAAGCCTATGGAAGGTCAAGAGTTGTTAGACTATGTTCCCAGACATAGGGTTTGATGTGTTGAGACTGCAGGTGGACTCATTGACGTCTGTGGATCAGTTCTATCTCAGGATATCCAATGATTCTGCGTATCTATGCTTTTCAGACAAAAGAAGATTCTTTTCAAAGTATGTGTCTGGTTCTCCTCAATTAGTATAGCTTGAAGGCAAGGAATAGGAGAGATGACATCAACAGTCTAACCTATTCCATAGTAGGATTTTGCCATTTTCAAGAGAAGGGTGAATTGCCAAAATGTGAATTTGTTATTTCATCACAGAACTCACTTTTAGATAACGGATAATTCCAGTTCAGAAGAACTTACTGGAAATTGTCTGAAGACAGGCACAGCGTGTGTTATGTGAAGAAAATCTCTCAGCTAGAGTTAGAGCTGGCATC
>JAPSGF010000193.1:16854-29192 GCA_035772895.1 Perdix hodgsoniae
GATGCCAGCTCTAACTCTAGCTGAGAGATTTTCTTCACATAACACACACTGTGTCTGCCTTAGAGCAATTACTAGTATCGGTTGATACATTTGGTTGGAATTCCAATGGAGGGAAGGGAAGCCATTCAGAGGGACCTAGATAGGCTGGACAAGTGGGTCCATATGAACCTAATGAGGTTCAACAAGGCTAAGTGCAAGGTGTTGCACTTGGGCCAGGGCAATCCCAAATACTTAGACAGACTGGGCAAAGAACCCCTTGAGAGCAACCCTGTGGAGAAGGACTTGAGGGTCCCAGTGCACGAGGCTGGACATCAGTGTGTGCTTGCAGCCCAGAAGTCCAACTATATCCTAGGTTGTGTTAAAAGAAGAGTGGCCAGAAGGGAAATAGAGGTGATTGTCCCCCTCTACTTGGCTCTTGTGAGGCCCTATCTGGAGTAATGCATCCACACCTGGGGCCCCCGGTACAGGAAAGACACAGAGCTCTTGGAATGAGTCCAGAGAAGGACATCTAAGATGATCACCTCTCCTATGGAGGAGCAGCTCTCCAATGAAGAAAGGTTGAGGGAACTGGGATTATTTACCTTAGAGAAGAAAAGGCTCTGGGGAGACCTCATTGTGTCCTTCCAATACTTGAAGGGAGCATATAAACAGGAGGGGGAACGGTTGTTTATGGGGGTGAATAGTGATAGGACGAGGGGGAATATTTTAAAACTGAGATGGGGAGGTTTAGGTTAGATATTAGGAGGAAGTTCTTCACTCACAGGGTGATGATGCACTGGAACAGGCTGCCCAAGGAACTCTAGAGCGCTTGGCATTGTATCTATTTCACAGGAGAGCCTGTTCCAGTTCCTAAACAACGCTAGTGTCAGATGCAAAGCGAATTTTAGCAAATACTGCAAGAATGCTATTCATAAAATGAGAATGACAGTGACACATGAGGCAGAAGTGGAGAATACCTTCTGCTGAGTAAAAGGAGAGGTAGCTGGAAGAACTGCAAAGATGATGCTGATGTCAGAAATTAACATGAAAAGCCGAGTGCTTTGAATGATGAGGATAGGAACCATAAATTCAAGGTTTTAAATCAGCACTGATTGTAGCCCCACATGCCAGCCTCAGAAGAGGAATAAAATCATAGTAGAGACAGTGACGTTCCTGCTACCCAGTCTGTGCCAGTACAAGAAAAACACTGAGATCTTCAGATGCTGGTCACTTACCCCTTTGACAAAGATGAGGCCATCGGGATTAAGAAAAACATGGAACAGATAATCACAAGTGCCACCTGGGATGGTTTGTTTAGCCCAGGAGAATGAATTCAGTCACAAATATCCCGTTCTCTGTTGCCATGGCTCTACGATTTCAGGAGATGATATCAGAATGAGATTTTATAGTTGAATAAGAGCAGCAACAAGCTTCAAACAGGATGTCTTTTCCTGGCTTATGTGGCTCTTTCCATGGCCTCTGCTGGTCACTGCTGGTATTGATCTCTCCATTCTCTGTCTCCCTCACTTCCACAGACACAGATATAGAAAGATTTGACCATCCTTCTCCAGGCATTCATTCAGCTATTCATTACTTCATGACTGTTCTGAAAGTGAGCTACAAATTACAGTCTCTAAAGTACAGTATATTTTCTTGTTCCTGACTTTTTCTTTTGTATCAGTTTCCAGTAATGAAGAAAGTCTGATTAATTTTCTGTGGCAGAAATCTGTCCTGCAGTGTAAGACATAGGAGTACTTTCTCTTAGTGATTTTCTCCATGTTGATGGAATAGATGAACACACACACATGCAAGCATACACAGATTTCAGGTGGGGCAGGAAAAAAGACCAAGGTACGGATGTGAGAGATGAAGCTTGTTAGGAGGGAGATCTTCCACCTCTGCACAGAACTCCCTTCCCAGAGAATTTTGGCTTCTTCCAAGCCTCCCTAATGCTTCTGAGGTTTTTCCAGCATCCTCTGAGGAAAATAATAGGTGTTACATGATGAGTGGGAAGTGTAATTGGGGCCATGGCTGGTCCTGGCTACACCTCTTCAGGTTCAGAGCATCAAGGCAGCAGGGCTGAGGAAGTCCAAAGAAAAGCACAGCAGAAAATGTGTGGGTGATCATATTTACTGGAGCAGTACATGCATTTGAGGAAGCAGAAATTTTAGGCAGTTTGGCAACAGTAGCAGAGGATCACTCTGTGAAACTCAGAAATATGATCTGTAATGCTTCCAAAGGAAAATTTTCATCTGGCAAATGCCAAATCATTTTGTCTAGGCATGTTTTTTAAAGGAAAACTTTTCAAAAAAAGAGTGTCTGTGTTCCCCCCCCCCCCCCCCCCCCCCCCCAGAAAAATCTGCACTTCATCCAAGCCTGAATGAAGAGGAAGGGCTGTTCTTCGGACACTTCTCCTGTGATGTGGCATTTCGGAAATGATTTCCAGGATGATTTTAGGTGGTGATGCAGCTGGGATTGCCCCAGGACATTTCCAGTGTCACTCATGTGTTGTTGAAGCCATTGGTCCCAGAGAGTGTCATCAAATCCCTCTTACTGATCTCTCTAGTCATTCCCTTCTCTCCCAGTTGCTGAGAAAGAGCTCTGTGAATCTAACATTTGCTTCATCCCAAGAAGCTAGCAGAGTCTCATAGAATTGTTCTTTTACCTGTTTCAGGAGCCAGGATGACATCATGAAAAGGGATGAGCCCCTAGCAGCAGCCAGAAGGAACTAAGAAATGACTAGGGGCTGTGCGCCAGCATCAGTTGCCTGTACTGGACACACTGGACAACAGCAAATGAGTCTTCTGCAATCTCTGTCTCATTCCTGGAACAGAAATTCTGGGGCTTTTCAATTCCGGCACTCAGAAAAAGAATTCAGTGGGGAATGGGTGTAGCAAAAGCCAGAAAATGAAAAGGCAGTATAAGTGGAAACAGACACACAGCCTATGTCATTAGCTGGGATGTTTTCAATTCATTGTGAATACTGCAGGGAATAATCACTTCTGTGTATGATACCCCCAGGCTCAGGGCTGTTCAGGGCCAACATATTTTTAAAAAGTATCTGAAGTGTCATAATGAAGCCAAGAAAAACTCTTGCCTCTCTGTGACATGCTCTGCTATGACCAGTGCCTGCTATGCCCATCCTATGGTACGACCTCACCAGCCAACAGCTGCAAGTAACTCTGTATCAGGCAGGGTACAAACCATACTGTCATCATTAATCCCTTTCCCATGACAGTGGCCCTGCTTGGCCCCATCCTCTTACCTGCAGAACACGATTGTTCTCTGCTGCAATTGGCAGCATCCACAGCTGTGATGGAGTCCCTATCACCTTTGGGTGCTTCAATCTCTCCTGCATTTTCAGACATGAAGTGAAGAAAGTGGAGAAAGTGCTCCCCATGCTAATGCTATGTTCCCAATCTTCTTCTCTTTTCCTTATATTCCCTTCTTTTGGGTGCACAATTCCCTATCGTAAAACTGAGTGATATGCTGTCCTCTCTTACTCAGTGGGACTGACAGATGTCCTATAGGATATTCACCAATTTTTGGCAGCTCTGGTGCTGCCCACACAACAGCTCCCTTTGGAAGAAAACTCATTTCTTTTTTCAGAGTCACTAATTTTCCTGTATCCCAGCCTCTGCCTCTATGTGACCCTTTTTCATGGTGGTCTCTGGGAATGAAGGGCACCCCTGGACTGCACATGGTAAGGTGAGGACTCATGCGAGTCTTTCATCATGTGGAAAGCATTTGACACTGTCTTCAAGACATCCTTGTCTCTAAATTGAAGAGACATGGATTTGACAGATGGGCCCCCTGAGTGAATAAAGAATTGCCAAGATGGTTCCACTGAGAGAGTTTCAGTCAATGGCTTGATGTCCAGTTTGAGTGACAAGTTGTGTACACCAGTTGTCCATATTAGGACCAGTAGTATTTAATGCCTTTTTTATTACATGGTAATGGGGATGAGTGCGCTCTCAGCATGTTTTCAGACAGTACCAAGTTGTATTGTGCAGCTGACATGCTGGAGGCAAGGGATGCTATCCAGAAGAAACTTGACAGGCCCATGCAAGCCTCATGAAAATCAAGAAGACCATATGCAATGTGGATGGTGGCCGTCCTAAGAACAAATATAGGCTGGGTAGACAAATGGATAGAAGGCAATCCTAAGGAGAAGAGCTTAAAGGTATTGGTTGTTGAAAAACCTCACATGAGCCATCAGTGTGTTCTTTCATCCCAGAAAGACAGCAGCGTCCTGGGCTGCATCAAAACAAGCATGATCAACAGTTCAAGGGAAGCAATTCTCCCAGTCTACTCTCACAGGAAACCCTACTAGGGATACTGTGTTCAGCTCTGTGAGAGTCAACATAAGAACAACATGGACCTGTGGGAGCAAGCTCAGAGGAGGGCCATAAGTATGATTTGACATGGCTGGAGCACCTCTGCTATGAAGAGAGGCTGAGAGAGCTGAGCTTGTGCAGTCTAGAGAAGAGAAGGTTCCAGGGAGACATCATTGCAATATTCCAGTACCTAAAGTGTACAAGAAAACAGAAGAGGGACTCCATATCAGGAAGCATAGCAATGGGACATGGGGTAAGAGCTTTTATCTAGAAGAGTATAGGTTGTATTAGCTATTAGGAAGAACTTATGAGAATGGGGAGGCACTGGAATAGGTCACCAAAGAAACTGTGAAAACCACATTCCTAGAAAGGTTCAGGGCAAGCTGAGAAACATGGTTTAGTGCAGGATGATCTTCAGGGTCCTTCCAACACAAGCATTCTATGATTCTGTGATCACACTGGCAATTTCAAGAATGGTCATCCAGACCTAGATAAAAGCACATACTTGGTATATCCAAAGATACACACACACAGACTTGTGCAAGGGTTACTTGACTATTCCCCTGCTTCAGACTTCTCTAACAATAAATGTTAGATCAGTTTCATTTTCCCCAAGGTTTTGGTGATCAATATGAGGTAATACTTAGATATACACCGCAACAGACAAAAGCTAACATTACTAGAAATGCAGTTATGACTTTTTTAATCCATAATCTTAAATCAAGCAACCAAGAAGTCAGCCTTCTTCAAACCCAGAAGTATTGCCTTTTTGAACCCCATGCAATATTTTTGTCTATTTCTATATTTCTTCCAAATCTATAGAAATGTAGAAAGCCTTCATTCTACATAGAAACAATAATTAGTGTTAACTGCTTCAAAACCTCCTTCTTTCGATGCCAAATTCTGTGCTCAACATGTTCCAGAAAATAAGAGTAGGCCCATTAATTGCTCTTATTAACAATTTGAAATGCCTTTTGGATGAATTTGTGAAACATATTCTGATTCCATGAGTTTCCTGGTACACTTTCCAAAGGCAACAGAGAACTGTGTCATGGTTTTATGATTTTTGTTATAAGTATTCCACATCATTATATCGTGTAGTACCCTGGTAGTCAAAGAGTTAATGCTGCAGTTTCCATGGATTGTTGATAGTTCTAGGTACCTTTTGCAGAAGAGAAGAACTGTATCTCCCAGAAGACTTAACTGTTCCATTTCCATTTTCCATTCAGAGGGAAAGGTAAAACTGCTTGGGAGTCACGAGATTGCCCCTTATTTTTCTGCTTGTGTCTTTGGTGTGTCCTCATACAGCATCCCCTCTAAACCCTTCAATATCTTTGTAGTTCCCCTTTGGACATCATATAATAATTTATGTCCTTTTTGTATTGTGGCTCTCAAAACTGCATGCAGCCAACTCAAGGTTGCTGCATGCAGTTACTCAAGGCAGCATCAGTGCAGTGGCCAGTGGGACAATCACTTCCATTGACTGTCTAGCAATGCTGTGCACAATGCATCCTAGGATATAGTTGGTCTTCCTTGCTGCCTGAGCACAATGTTGTCTCGTGTTCAACTTGCTGTTAACCTAAATCCCCAGATTTCTTTCAGTGTAGCTGATCTCAAGTATCTCATTCCCCAGTCTGTATGTATATCCAGGGTTGTTGCCCCTTCCCAGGTGCAGAATCTGGGACTTGCCCTTGATAAATTTCATCTGGTTGGTGATTGGTCAGATCTCTAACTTGTCTAGACCTCCCTGCAAGGCCCCTCTATTGATGAAGTCAACAGTTCCTCCCACTTCAATAACATCAACCAAATTGTTCAAAGCAACTTCTAGTCCTACATCCAAGTCATTTATGGTGTGCCCACCTTTTGAATTTGACAGGATGCCTTTGTATGGCATTCCTTTCTTCTGACATATGAACTGCATCACTCAACTTTGAAGTGTCCACAAACTTGCTGAGAATGTACTATTTCCCATCATATATGTTGTTGATTAAGATGTTTCAGACTAACAGTCCAAATACAAACCTCAACCTGGACACAGAGTCATAAACAAAAACACTCTGGCTACGAGCATAAAACCAATTACTTATCCATCAGATACTCCAACATTTGAAACCACATCTCTCTGATTTCAAGATAAGGATGTGCTGAGGGATGATATCAAAGACCTTGCATAAGTCCAGGTAGATGACTGTTGCTTTCCATCTCAGATCTTCTTTCTTATTTAAACAGCACTTCCATTACATCATTCAATTTTGGGCCTTTCTTATGAGATCTGGTAAAGACACTGCACAACTTCCTGTCCCATACCAAGGTCACTGAGACAAAACAGGATGAGACAAAACAGGCTGAAACAAAACAGGACAGAAGAACTTTCTAGAGAGCAAGGTACAAAGGGTCACACCCAGAAGCTGTTACACTTCTTGCCAGAAGGGCCCCTAAAAACCACAAAGGACTGACTCAGGATGATATCATTTGTGTTTACTGGACAATACTACCAGGTGATCTGAGTGTGTTGCCTACACTGATGTTTGTTGTGCAGAAATGCCTGGGCCTCCCTTCTTGCCACTTGAAAGATGACTTCAGTGGGGAATGAGCATGACCTAAAGCTGGAAATTAAACAAAGCAGCACAGGAAGCCAGCACATGTCCCATATCATCACCTGGGATGTTTTGCATTCAAGAGGAGTTTGTCAGAAAATAATCACTGCTAGAAGTGATGCCTCTGGTCAGCTTGGGTCCCCTATAAAAAGGAGTCCAACTCTTTGCTCCCTCATCCACTACTCTTGACTCCTTCTTGGGAACCAGGTGAGTGTGAGGCTCCTTCTTGTCTCTCTCAATCTCCATCAGATGGTCTGAGATCAGTGTACCTCTTATTTGCTATCAGCACGATTCTGTGCAAAATCTCAGGGCTGTTTCTCATGCAAGAGGTTTGGCATGGAGGGAGATTGGGTCTGTACTGTGGGGGCTTCTGGGCTAGAATTTAAGAAGTGGTTGGATAGGCACTGGGTCACTCTTTCTGGGTCCTGGAAGGAACAGGCCAAGAAGCCTTGACCATCCCAGCACAGCCTCCAACTTCTGGCTTTTCATGTGCATGGTTCCCTGGTGGTGGAATGGCAGACTCTCCCTCACTCTCCACTTTGTTTGCCTGGCCCTCTCTCTCAACAGGTACAACTCAAACCTCAAGATATGTCCTGCTGTGACCAGTGCCAGCCATGCCGGCCCTGCGGCCCAACTCCTCTGGCCAGCAGCTGCAATGAGCCCTGCGTCAGGCAGTGCCAGCCCTCCACCATCGTCATCCAGCCCTCTCCCGTGGTGGTGACTCTGCCCGGACCCATCCTCAGCTCCTTCCCGCAGAACACCGCCGTCGGATCCTCCACCTCCGCTGCTGTTGGCAGCATCCTCAGCTCTGAGGGTGTGCCCATCACGTCGGGGGGCTTTGACCTCTCCTGCATTTCCAACCGCTCCTGTGGCAGAAGGTGCACCCCCTGCTAAAGATGCTGGACACTGCCCCAGACAAGGACCCCCACGATCTCAGGACACGGTGTTGGACAGAAGAACAGACTTTGTGCTGCTGTTTTCAGAGTAGATGACCATCTGTGGCTTACCCTGTCAGGACAGACAGAAGTGCCAGCCTGGCTTCTTTGACAACATGGACAAAGTCTACCAATACTTTCTTCCACTCATTCTTTCTATCTCTTTCCTTTATTGTTTTCTCCTTACCCCTAGAACTCTCTGCGAAGGCCCCAGAAACCAATTGAGTGACCTAGTAGCTTCTCTGCTTTGATGAGCAGTTTGATGGATGCCCTGTGGCAGCTCTGCCATGGGAAAAGTGGAGCAGATTCTTGTCTGCTCCTGCTGCTCCCTGCACTCAAGGTCTCCACTTACTGACTGACATTATTTCTCTCTTTAGATTCATTAAACATTCGCCGCAACACTCATTGTGTCCTTCTGTGGTTAATTCCTTCCTCTTTTTAATATGGTCAGGTGAGAAAATAACTACTTCAAAGGAATTAGCATAGATTCATCATTCCCCTGGGCACTGGAAGGTAGGGCACACTGTAGACATTCATCCTTCAATCAAGGCCATGTCTAGATATGTCTTGCACCTGCTGCATGCAGGTAGCTACTGCAGGCCTTTTTACAGCCCTTCAAGATAAGATACATGCTTTTAAAGTCTTAAATGGAAGACCTAAAAGAGCAGACATATGTTGTCAGCATCGGCATCTCCAGTGTCTTCAAGTTTCACATGCCTATCCTGAGAAGCAGGATGGGAAGAGAACAGCTTTCAGCAGACAAAGCCTGTGAAGAGGCACCCAGCACTCACATTTCAGTTCTGACTCCTCTAGCTTCTGCTATGCTTCTGTTTAGAATCCTTCAGCCCTGCTGCCTGGGTGCTCTGGTAATGATGAGGTGGGTCAAGAACTAGCCATGGGCTTACATCCCTATCCACGATATAGTACATCCTATTCCCCAAAGGATACTTGAAAGAATCCCAGGTTGTCTGGGAAGTACAGATCTGTGCAGAGCTGCAAGAGTTCCCCTGTGCAAAAGCCTCATACCATTCTCTTGGCCTTCCCCTCTGCTTCACAGGGAGCTTGTGTGTACCAGTCTATGTATGTATGTTCACTTGTTCCATCAACACAGAGAAAGACAGATAACATCCTTACAGCAAAGCGTTCTGCCATGACTTGCCCTGCAGCCTAAGCACAAAGTCCCATGTCCTGGGGAGCTTCAGCAGCCTTGACATCTGTACAGGAAAGTCTTTGCTGGTATTCTGTGGGCAGATAGTGGCATTACTGATATTTCTCAGGAATGTGATCTATAAATCCTCATCTTTGATTCTCCTTTCCCTCCTCCACTGCCAAGCACTGGATGTCCGTGTCATGAAAGGTCCATAAAGGCTGGATATTTCTCAAGCAGAAAGGTGCAGGATCAGGCTGTTCCACAGTGCTGTAAGATGAGCCAGTGAGAAAGAAGACCTGCTAGGCAAAACAGGGAGCTTATGCTGAGACCCTGGAAATGAGAGAGTTTATGATTTCCTGAAGAAGGATTAGGCAACTTGGGAAGAGTACAAGGCTGTTGCTAGCTTATTAAAAAGGGAAAATTGTAACGGCAAAAGCCCAGTGCCTCTGCTTCAACACCAAGTGTGAGCTAAATCTGGCCACCACTGTTCAACAAAATAGAAAATGTTTTACAAATATAGTAACAAAAAGTGGAGGGTCAAAGAGAATCTCCTGCCTTTACTGGATGCTGTGGAGAACATTATCAGTGAGAATGAGGAAAAACTGAGGTTCTCAATGCCATCTTTAGCTATGTCTATAACAGTCAGGCTATTTATCCTCAGAGTACTCAGACCCCTGAGCTGGAAGGCAGGGGTGGGGAACAGAATAAAACACCCATGATTCAGATCCACCCACAAAACAGTCAGTGACTGTCAGTGACTACTCCATCTGACTGTCACAAGTCCATGGAGCTGGGTGGGATCCACCCAAGGGTACTGATAGAGCTGCCAGGGGTGCCTACCATGCAGCATTACATTATTTGCTGGCAGTCAGTCCTGGTCAAATGAAGAGGTCTCAGATGACTGGAAGCTTGTCCATGTGACAACCTTCTATAAGAAAGGCTGGAAGAAAGATCTGGGTAACTACAGGTCTTTCAGCCTGACCTTGGTATGCTCAGGTCTTGCTTGACGAACCTGATCTCTTTTTATGACCAGCTGACCAGCCAAGTGGATGAGATACAGTCTACCTAGAAAGGCCTTTGACACTGTCACCCACAGTATTTTCCCACAGAAGAAGGCAGCCGATAGCTTGGAGACGTGTACTCTTCCCTGGGTAAAAAAACTGGCTGGAGGGACCCAGAAAAGAGTAGTGAATGGAGTTAAATCCAGATGATGACTGGTCACAAGTAGTGTTCCCAAGGGGTCAGTACTAGGGTCTGCTCTGTTAAATATATTTATTATATGGATGAGGGGATGGAGTGCACCCACAGTAAGTTTGCAAATAATACCATGTTGGGGGAAGTGTTCAACTGTCTGTAGAATCCTACAAAGGGAATGTATGAGGATGGATCTATGGGCTGAGGCTATTTGTATGAATTTTAACAAGACCAAATGTTGAGTCCTGCACTTTGGCCACAAAACCCCCCTGCATCACTACAGGCTGGGGACAGAGTGGCTGGAAAACTAAGTGGACAAAAAGGATCTGTTAGTGTTGCTTGACACATGGCTGAACACGAGCCAGAAGAGTGCTCAACTGGCCAAGAAGGTCAATGGCATCCTGGCTTATTTCAGAAAGAGTGCAGCCAGCAGGATGAGGGAGGTGATTGTTCCTATGTACTCAGTAATGATGAGGCTGCACCTAGAGTACTGTGTTCCATTTTGGGCCCCTCACTACAAGAAAAACATTGAGGCCCTGGAAATGTGCTCAAAGAAGGGCAATAAAACTCATAAAGTATCCGGAACACAAGTCTTACTAGGAACAGCTGTAGGAACCAGAACTGCTTAGCCTGGAGAAAATGAGGCTCAGGAGAGACCTTACTGCTCTCTACAGCTACCTTAAAAGAGGTTGTCGTGAAGTGAAGATTGGCTTCTCCTCCTAGGTAACTAGCAGTAACACAGTGGTTTTAAGGTGCTTGAGGTGTCAGGAAATTTTCTGCTACAATAAGCTTGCTCAATCATCTTTATTAAAAAAAGAGAGAGGAGAGACTTCAGCTCTCTTCATTCAAATAAAGAGAGAGTCTGCTGGGGCCCCGTGGGATCTCTCAAAGTATTGGGATACACAGACGCTCTTTTATCCCCGTATCCTGATGCTTGAAGGCCCTTTCCCATTCGCTGAAGTACTTCAGTGCACATTCACCCCCAGCAGCTGCTCCTCTTTTTTTCCTGTTTATACATACATTATAATCTGGATTCAGATTGTATTGTTTCACCCAGCTAGGACTATATTTGTATCCTGTAAATTCTATCAATCTTTCTTCTCTCCAGTTAACAAGATTTACTTGTAGTGCTAAGATAGCACGTCCTGCCATATGCTTCCAAGATAAGTTGTTTTAACCAGATCCTTCTGACCAGAACATTTCTTCTGGCCTTTATCTTGTTTTGCAGGAACCCCAATCCTTACTACGTTCTTTAGAAATTTTATTTGCAAGGACTCTTTAACTTTGTTTTTCCTTCACAGGGAAGGTTCAGGTTGGAACTAGGAAAAAATTATTCTCAGGAAAGGTAGTGAGTAATTGGAAAAGGCAGCCAAGGCAACTGATGGAGTCTCTGTCCCTGTAGGATCCCACGAAAAAGATGTGCAGAGCCTAACTCTCAGCAAATCGAGCCCCGCTCCCTGCGCACAGGCTCCCAGCCCACGCAGCCCGGAGCAAGCCCGAGTGACGCAGGCGCAGGGCGCAGCCCCGGGGCGGAGCTGGCGGCGGCGGCGGGGAGGAGGCGCCGCGGGCGGAGCAGAGCCGGGGCCGGAGGGGGCAGCGCGGCGCGGCGGGATGTGGCAGTGCCGGGCCGCGGGGCTGGCGGGGCTGGCCGCGGTGCTCCTGGGTGCGCGGGGCTGCCGCCGACGGGGCCGGACTGCGGGGGCTGCGGGGGGCCGGGGCCGATCTCACCTCTTGTTTGTTTAGGCTTCTTTCCTACCTCGTGGTACTCTCTAGTCCCCGCTGCATTCAGCCCGACAGCTTCCTGCGAGCTCAACCTACCGATCTTTTCTGACTGGCCTTTCTCCCTGCGCTACTCCATTCCTTTAAACATCACTCCCCTCGCTGCTGCCTGCTGTACGGCCTTTTGCTCTCATTCCATTCACCTCCTGGATTGGATCCCTGTGACATTTTCTGCTGGGAGGAAAGGGATTTTCTGAGTTTGTTTCTTCTTTTCTGCTCGGTAGTGGCTGTGAGCAGAGCTCAGGTGCGGCAGGAGCCACAGGCAGAGATCAGCGAGGGCATCGGCATCAACGTCACCTGCTCACTCCCCAACATACAAGCCGGAGATTACATCCACTGGTACCGTCAGCTCCCGGGCCGAGGACCC
>JAPSGF010000193.1:29692-42936 GCA_035772895.1 Perdix hodgsoniae
CCTAAGAGCTAGCAAGGAGGCTTATACCCATGGCCCCCCACACAATTGTATATTCTTCCATAAGATGAGCAGAGGTTGCGTTCTCCCTTTAATTAACCACTGGGCTTAGCTTTGGGCAGAAAAGGCTAATAATCCCCTGTTCTGCCATAGGCAGAGACACTCTCTGCTGCAAGGGACAATGCCCAAGAAAGCAGCCTCTGCATTGTGCCACAACCTCCTATTCCTCAGGCAATGGAGAAGGGTCTACCTATACACTCATCTCGTACCCACCAAGAGCAAAGCCATTCTCCTTGGGCAGTTCTGGAGGCTATAGAAGGTGGAAGGTATAATCAACAGTTCAAATGAGATGCAGAAATCTTAGGGTTCACACATGTTCAGCATTTTTTTTGGTGGTGACCCCACAGCCCTCTGGATATAGTCAGTTCTCTTCCTCACTGTGTTTACTGCTTGAACCCCATATCCAACAATGCTCAGTTAGCTCTTTGCTTCACTCATACAATATTTGCCTATAAAAATGAGGTGATTCAGAGCAGAACTTCACTCGCCAACTGGATACAAGCAGTTCAGTCTATCATCATTATCAGGTTGGTACAAGGGCACAGATTCATCCTATTATCTAAGCAAACACCAGGGTATCCATGAATGTGCGTTGGCAAGCTGAAAAATACTGCTACAGCTGGTACTGCTAGGAAAAAAATAGACTTATGTGAAGGTGATCAAACACTGGAACAGGCTTCGTGGAGATGTGGATGATAACCCATGCCTGTCAGTGTTAACGTTTTGATAATGCTTTCATTAATATGTTTTTGCTTGTAGTTAGTGATACAGGGGTCAGACAATTGAACCTGATGATATTTACAAGTGCCTTCCAGTTCCTCTCGTCTCCATTAGCTCTGTTAGCAGGAAGACAGAGATTAACAGAATCTACTGGAATCCCAGGGTATCTTCGGGTATCCTGAAGTGCCCCTGATGTGACCTGAATACGTGTTGTTATGTGGGATACACAATTTCACACAAACACTCACCTGCTCGTGAACACATGCGTGGAATCATGCAAACCTCTATACCCACAGGCATAAATCCAGCACAGAGGCTCTAGTTATTTCACACTGATGGCCTACTAAGCAAGCTATTATCATTTGATTTTACTGTATTCTTTCAGCATGGGAACTGAGTGTTCTGCCCACGCTGATGTGCGCTGCCTGGAAACATTTGGGTTTTTCTTCCTGCCACTCAAAAAATGCCTTCCATGAACAAAACAACAGGAATGACACCAGGATATGAAAAAAACAGCAGCAAAGGAAACCAACACACAGCCCATACCAATGGTTGGGATGTTTTTCATTCAAGAGGTCCTTGTCACAAAATAATCACTGCTTCTAGGGATGCCTCTGGAAATGGGGCAGCTTGGGTCCACTATAAAAGCCTGTCCAGCTCCTTGCTGCCTCATCCACTTCTCTCGCCTCCATCTTCTGGGGAATCAGGTGAGTGTGAAGCCCCTTCTTGCTCCCTTCATTCTCCAGAATGAGTTCTGAGCTCAGTGGACCTCACAGCTGCTATTAGCTCTGTTCCATGCCTGTCTCTGCTTGTCATGTGAGAGGAAAGTGGGTAGGATCTTGGTCATGGGAGGAGGGTAGGACTGCAAGGAGGTAACTTTTGGGCTAGGGTCTGGCCAGTGCTCGGATAGGTCCCAGTGGCTTTCATTGGGCTCCGTCAGGTTGAGACCAAGAATCCCTTGGACATCCCTGAACTGTTTTCAGCTCCCAGCACTGCATGTGCATTGAATCCCTCATAGCATGATGCTAAGCTGCTCCTCATGCATCCCCATATTCTGCTTCCCCCCTGCTCTCCACAGACAGGTGCACCTCCATTCCTGAGATATGTCCTGCTGTGACCAGTGCCAGCCATGCCGGCCCTGCGGCCCGACCCCTCTGGCCAGCAGCTGCAATGAGCCCTGCGTCAGGCAGTGCCAGCCCTCCACCATCGTCATCCAGCCCTCTCCCGTGGTGGTGACCCTGCCCGGACCCATCCTCAGCTCTTTCCCGCAGAACACCGCCGTGGGCTCCTCCACCTCCGCTGCTGTTGGCAGCATCCTCAGCTCGGAGGGAGTGCCCATCACATCAGGGGGCTTGGACCTGTCCTGCATTTCCAACCGCTACTGTGGCAGAAGGTGCCCCCCCTGCTAAATGTGTTGGATGGTACCCCAGACAAGGAACCCCAGGAATGCTGAACATGACCCTGGACCCAAGAACAAATGTTGTGGTGCTATTTTTGCCTGCAAGACACACATGCACAGGCCAGCCTGGAGCCTCTGACAATGTGGAGAAAGTCTGCTGATACTCTCTTACACTCACTCTTCCTATCTAATATGATTATCATCTTTTCCCTTTAGAGATCTCTGTTTGTGCCTCCCAAAATGAACCCTGGCTGACTAGCTCATCTCCCAAAAACTCTGGGCTGGGAGACAAGGCTCTGTGCCAGTGTTGCCACATTAAAGGGGAACCAATTACTGTCTGCTCCTGCTTCTTGCAGTGCACAGGGCCTCTGCTTGTGGTGGCATTTCTCTCGCCTGACTCATTAAACACTTTCTGCATCCCTTACGGTTTCCTTCTGTGTTGGTGGTTTTTTTTGTTTGTTTGTTTGTTTTCCCCTACCTGTGTAGAAATGGCCAAAGGAGATAGCAATGCCTTAAGTGAGAACAAGCTCCTCTCATTACTAGAGGTCAGTGCACATGGCAGACATTCCATTTTCAAGCACTCTCTGTTGAAGGAGAGGAGGAGATTCCAAGGTGTTCCTTGTAGTCTGGAGAAGAGGAGGCTCAGAGGAGGTTTTATTATTTTTGTTATCGGTACTCCACATCATGAAATCATGTAGTGCACTGGGAGTTGAAGTGTTAATTCTTGAATTCCATGGATTGTTGATAGTTCTGTTACCTGTCTCAGAAGGGAAGAATGAACTACAGTTCCCAGAAGACTTGACTGTTCCATTTCCATTTTTCTGGTCAGGAGATAAAACTGCCTGGGAGTCACCAGTCTGTTTTTTTGTTTCTGCATCGGAGAGGAGGGCAGAAAGTCAGAAGTAGGTCAGTCGAGACTCTAAAAGAAATCTTTGATGAAAAGGGATTGTAAAGAGAAATGATGTTAAAAGTAAGTGGAAGAGTGTAATGGTAGACACTGGACGTGACGTAAGAGAAGCCAGGGTAGACCCTTCCTCTCAACTGCAGCCATCCAAACCATTGCTTCTCCACAGAGTGCACCATCTACCAAATCCAAATTTCTCCATCTCTCCAGAGGATGAAAGTGCCCCTTCACGTCCTCACATTATCCCCTGACAACAAAGATTGCCTTCCTTCCTTGGCTACATGAGACAACCACAAAAAGGATCAGGTGGAGGCAGAGACAGTGAGCGGAGCACAGGGACGTACGAGGAGTCCACGAAACTCCCAGGAGTACACCAATGAGCCATTTTGGGTGGCTGGTAGAATCACAGGATCACTTAACTGTAGCAATTGGAAGGGACATCTGGACATCATCCAGCCCAATTGCTGTGCTTAAGCACATTTCCTAGATCAGGCTAAGCAGGAAAGCATTTAGGTGGGTTTTCAGTATCTGCTGAGAAAGAGATTCCAAATTCTCGCTGGGCAGCTGGTTCCAGTGCTCTGTTCTTTCACAGTCCAAGTAAAGAAGCGCTTTGCCATGTTCAGATGGAGATTCCTGTGTACAGGCTGGTGCCTGTTCCCACACTGGGCACCACTAATAAGATCTTGGTCCCACCCTCACAACGCCTTCCCTTTCAGTATTTATGAGCACTGATATGATCCCCTCTTTGACTCCCCCAAGATGAGCAACCCCAGGAATCTCAGCCTTTCATCCAAAGGAAGATGGTTACGGCCGTACAAAAATGAAGAAAGGTGTAAAAGATTGTCTTCACTTTATGCAGGTGTGATGTGAAAAGACTGGCCAGATGCGACCAGGCTGCTGTCTCTTCCTCATGGAAAATCCATCTCAGACAAGCCCCACTCAGGCATGCTCAGAAAAGGATGTGGGAGAAGGGCTTCAGACTCACGTGGCTGCCAGGAAGAAATAGGTGAGAGATGTTGATTAGAGTGTGAATGAATTGGACTGCCTTTAATGGAGACCCTGCACTGCCCCCGATGCAAGCAGAGCCTTCATGGAAGTGACAATTTTCTGTGGTGCTTGTGATGAAAGGAAAACAGCCAATGGCATGAGCTGTGTGGCTGCTGCCCCTAATGCTGCTTGTTCATTTCCTGGCTTATGCCACACCCATTCCCTAATGCAGGCTTCTTCTTGAGTGCTGGGATTGAGAGGCCCTAGGACTTCTGGGCTAGGAATGATTTAGTGATGGCAGAGGACTGTGATGGATCCATCTCAGGCCAGTGATGCTGACCTGGGGCTACCCTGCGTGAACGTTGACTATGTCTTCCCCTTTTTCTCCATCCCAATTCGCTCCAATGGTCTCATGTGCTCATATGTCCAAGTAATGCTACAGGCTTGGGGCAGAGTGGCAGGAAGGCTGCCTAGAGGAAATGGGTCTGGGGATATTGATCGGTGCTTGGCTGAACATGAGCCAGCAGTGTGCCTGGGTGGCCAAGAAGGGTGATGGCATCCTGGCTTGCATCAGAAACAGGGTTACCAGGAAGGAACAGGGAACTGATTTTCCCCCTGTACTCAGCTCTGGTGAGGCCACACCTCGAGTACTGTGTCCAGTTTAGGGCCCCTCCCCACCAGAAAGACGCTGAGGTTCTGGAGCAAGTTCAAAGAAGGGCAACAAAGCTGGTGAGGGGTCTGGAGCACAGGCCTTATGAAGAGCAGCTGAAACAGCTGGGATTGTTCAGTCTACAGAAGAGGAGGCTCAGAGGAGACTTTATTGCTCTCTATAACTACCTGAAGGGAGGATGTAGTGAGCTGCAGGTTGGCCTCTTCTCTTGTGTAACCAGTGACAGGACTAGACGGAATGGCTTCAAGCTGCACCAGGGGAGATTTAGGCTGGACCTTAGGAAATACTATTTTTCTGAAAGAGTGGTCAGGCAGTGGAATGGGCTGCCCAGGGAGGTGGTGGATTCACCAACCCTAGAGGTGTCCAAGGAATGTTTGGACTTTGTGTTAAGGAAAATGGTTCAGTTAGAACTGCTGGTGATTGGTGGATGGTTGGTCTGGATAAAGTAGGTCTTTTCCAACCTTGGTGTTTCTGTGATTCTTCCACCTCCAATAATCATCAGTCCCTGCCTTGATGTGGTTCTTCTTATAATGATCTCCTTGACCCTTGAGAATTTCACGTGAATGGGAATGCTCATGAATGTTTTTCTCATGAGGTGATTTCTGTGCCAGGGGAGGCCCAGGGAAGCCAGAACTCTTTGGGAAGAGTGTTCCTCTTGTTTTGGGTGGAGCTGTGCTGGGGAAGAAGGCTCAGAGAATGACAGTTCCAAAGGCCATCAGGAACTGGGATGACAAATTTGTCTCATGTTTGATGGCATTCTGTCTCCTCCATTTTCCCATGTATTCAAACTCCAGATCCAGGGGGCAAAACTCTACAGTGCCTGTGGATGGACTGTGGGTAAACCTCTGAAGTTGTAGCATCTTCTGCAGAGCTCCTGTCTGGCCCACATTTTTCCAATTTATCTATGGCTGAATGGATGCACAAATCAGTATTGCTACCAGCTACAAGCCTACCCTTCTCCAGGACAGATCCCCTGTGAGAGCAGATATCACCACCTGCACTGAGATGTGTCAATGAAAATAGGACTGGATTCTGCATTCAGCAGAATCCATGTACTTTCCCTCAATCACATGGGAAATGCATCAGCCAAATACAGGACACTGAGATGTCTTCTCCCAGGTACCAAGATCCTCAAACGTGAGATCAGGCAAATCCTGTACTGCAAAGGCCCTGCTCAGAGCGATCTCCTTTTCCTCTTTTAACATTAAGTAAAGACGTTGGCATCTCACTTTGAGCTTTCAGTGTAAACACCCACCATGTATGTTCTCCAGAGCTGCCTGAGGAGAATGGTTTTGCCCTTGGTGAGTATAAGATGAGTGTTTAAGGTGACCCTTCTCTGTTCACAGAAGAAAGAAAGTTTAAGACACACTACAGAGGCTGCCCACTTGGTCACTAAACCTTGCAGCTGAAGGAGATAACTCTGGCTATTGCAAAGGAAGTGACAATCACCCTTTCACTTGCAGTGTACCTTCCCACAACTATAGCCACATGTCCTGCAAATGGAGATCATAACTGTTGATGTCCCCTCATGAATAATTAGGAGTGTGTGAGAGGCCATGGGCACCACGGGTTCAGCACCTTCTTTGAGCCCTGAACTGCGCTCGGATGAATTTGGGGCCTCCACCTGGGAGATGATGGCACCAATGGATGTTGTCCTCGTATTGTATGTTGGGGTGTGAGCAGGTGATGTTGATACCAGTGCCTTTGCTGGTCACTGCCACCAGCTCCTACTGCACCTGTGCTCTGCTCACAGTCACTGCTGAGAAGAAAAGAAGCAGCAAACTCACACAATCCATTTTCTCCCACAGAAATATCATGCAGAAGGCAAGAGGTGTACGAGATCGGAAAGAAGCCAAAAAATAAGAGGCGAGATCTGCCCCGGCTCCCCGCAGCCCCCGCAGTCCGGCCCCGCTGGCGGCAGCCCCGCGCACCCAGGAGCACCGCGGCCAGCCCCGCCAGCCCCGCGCCTGCAGTGTCCCCAGCGAGTGGGGCAGGCGGTAACGCAGACGGGACTGGAATGGTCGGGGAGTGCAACGCGGCCGAATCCCGCTCCCTGCTCTGTGCACAGAGATGCCAAAGCCCGGCAGCGAGAACGGGTCTTGTGCTGCTGCCCGGGAACGCGGCACCCCGAGAGCTCCACGAGCCCCGGGTCCTGCAGGCTGCTGCTGCCCGCGGTGCTGATGGAGGAGAGGAGCCCGAGAAACGCCCACACAGCGGGGCCCAGATGGGCAGCTGGGAAACTGGAGCATCAGGATTTGAATGCCTGGGAGAGCCTAAGAGAGAGCCTGGCAGCACGGTTACAGAGTCCCAGACAGCGTTCAATCGGATCCAAAGCCGAGCCCGTATCTCAGCGACATCCACAACATAAAATACCATTTTGGGATGATTCAAAATTACTCCAACTGCACGTGCTAAACCCCATGTCTCTCTCACCCTTGGTAGAACAGCCCGGTGGTTAGGGGGATAAAAGCTGCCCCTGCCACATTTGGTTGTGGCTCAAGAACCACCCCTGTTCCATTAGAGAATCATGGACTCCTATTCTTGTAGCAGCACACAGCACACGGCAGGGATATATTCAGCCCCAGTCTGACTCCACTATTTGGCACCAAAACCACTCATGCCACTCTCCCCAGTAACTGGTTATTTATCCATCCAGCGTACATAGGACAGAGTGAGATGGTGCAGAGTTAAGAAAAGACTCATTAAGAGGACAGGACAGTCTTTGGAGATCAATCATATGGCTCAACCAGATCTGAGGAGATGACAGAGAGCAGCCCCATAATGGCATCACCCAACCCAATGCCTTTGGTTACATCTTCAACTTATGGACACAAGTTTGTTCAACTGGAACAAGATTTCCATAAGGATTTCTCCCTTATAGGGAATAATGTTCTACTCTCCAAAACTCAGAGAAGAAATTCAGGGAACTGGGAGGCCTGAGGACAAGCCTTACTCATGGGAACTGAGGAAAAGGAAGCACTCAGTATTTCAGTGTGGGAACACTACAAAAACTGTTCGGAGCAGAAGCTGTGGAGCAAGATAAACAGCATGAGAACCAAGGTCATCTCTAGAAGAAGAAAGAACGTCTCACAGCTCTGACTGGATAAGTGCCTGTGTGTTTTGTAGAATGCTCTGTTGACATGTAAAGGTGGATGGGAAAGTTGTAGGGGTGGATGGGAAAGCTAGAAAAAGAAAACTTGTGAAGGTATATAAGTGATGTGAGAACTTGTAATAAACAATTTGGATCATTCACATCTGAGTCCGTGCATCAGGCGCTGCATTTCAGTGCTTTCCATTTTGCATCTCACCATTTCCACTGCCTCACGGACCAATGAGTATACATTCTCCTCAACCAGAGGAGATTGCATTGAGGTAGGTGCTCACATGAGAAATAAAGTTCAGATACATGGGATATGATGCAGTCAACTGAGAACCCCATTCAGGAGAAATTCCAGAGAAATTTCAGTTTAAGACAGTGGCCTAACAGCATTCCTAGTGATGTGTGGTATGCAGAGAGACTGTGAAGAGAGGGAACTGTAGTGGGAGTCTAGCCAAAAACTTTGACTTTGGCTAGTCTGTACTGTTGGGCCTTGTATTTAGCATTAGAGGAGTCCTTTCCTTATCTCTGAGGAACTGCAGTAATGGAATCAGCCAAAGTGCAACATGCCCAGCTGCGCTCCGTGCACTGAAGGGTATAATGTCAGAAACAGATTTCCATCATACGAGGAGAGGGTAGAGCTGCCTATGGAAAGGGTCTGCACAGTCTGGCTTGGGCAAATCCCCCGTTTCTGTCTGATGCTGAAGAAAGATGGAGTTCCCAGCACTAGAAGGGAGTTGCTATGTATTTGCAGTCTCTAGACCTCATCCCCTTTTGAGGGAAAGATT
The DNA here is from genome assembly GCA_035772895.1 of Perdix hodgsoniae. Taxonomy (NCBI): domain Eukaryota; kingdom Metazoa; phylum Chordata; class Aves; order Galliformes; family Phasianidae; genus Perdix; species Perdix hodgsoniae. The sequence continues at coordinate 38,315 of JAPSGF010000193.1, forward strand.
TCCAAAGCATAGCAAGTGTGTGTTTCTCCCTGTGGGGAGATGTAAATTGATACTGAAATTCCCCTGCATTCCTCAGACTAGGTGCACCTGCAATCAGATCTCCTGCACTTCAGCCAAGCATTAACAGTGCAGAAGGGCTGCTGCTGGGAGGTCTCTGGTGAGGTTACATTTGGGGGATGATGGCAGGGCTGGAGTTGGAAGTTGCTGCATGTGAAGGTGTTCCAGTCACAGCACTCTTCAGCACAGTGTCTTGCTTGACCCAAGATGGGAGCATCCACAGGTTCCCTGTGCCTTGCCTTTCCTGCTGTTTTCCACCTAGAAGCCTTCAGTCACACTGTCAGCCAGGCCAGTCCTGGTCCCTTTTTTATTAAAAAGATCACAGTGTCCACAGATCATCTCATCATCTGTGAAATGTAGGAAATCAGTGAATCACGGCATATGCTGAGGTAGAACAGACAAACAGACAGAAGTCAGTGACTCCATCGCCTTTCTCCACACAGACTGAAGAAAAGCTAAAGCACAATGCTCTTGTGTTCTGTCTAAAATCCAACACATTGTTTTGTATTTATTTCAAGAAATCTCCTAACTCTCCACAAGTGCAGAATGCCATCTGCTGAGTGAAATGAGAAGAGGCAGGGAGAACTGTGAAGATGATGCAGATGTCAGAAACAACCATGAGAGCAGAGCACTTTGGACAATAAGGAAGGAACCATAACATTCCTCTCCCAGAGGCCAGGGTAAGAACAGTCTCAGCACCACAGGAGAAGTGCACAATGATATTACTGCTGTAATTCAATATATTGTGTAGGTCAATCATAGGGCAACAGTGAGAAAACCAGACATTCAGTGATATCAGATGACTGCCTTTCACCTGCAAATACAAATGCTTTTCCTGATGACATAGAAATTCTCCAGTTTTGGGAACAATGCTTTACCAGATCTCAAGAAGATGAACTTGCTAAGGAAGATATACAATGGGATCCTCAGGTGCCTTTTACTTCCCACAGTGACAAAGGTGAGGCCATTCCCATCAAGATCAGGAGACACGTGGAAAACTGTGGATGAACAGGACCGTGTCAACTTGTACGGTCTGTTTAAGCCCATAAGAATCAATTTGGTCACCTACATCCTGTTCCCCTATGGCTCTAAGATTTTCAATGTCACTGCTGTTTTGTTGAAGACATTGGCCTCATATGCAGTGTCACTACATCCCTCCAATTGGTCTCTCTAGGCATTCCCTTCTCTCCCAGTTGCTGCATCTTCTGACAGACCAGCACTCTGAAAACAAAAGCTACTTCAGCCAAAGGAGTCATCAGATTCCCACAGGAAATTATTTCCACTTGGGTCAGGAAATCGGATGGCCTTATGGAAGCAGATAGGTGTTGGGAGATGCTAGGGGGTGCAAAGGAAAGACTAGATCTAGGCTGCAGGCTCTAATCAGTTAAACACAAACACTTCAGCCTTCCCTCCACCTTTTTAGACTTTGAGGTACCCAGGCTACACCAGCACTCGACACCAGTACATAGAAGGAACACTGTGGGCCTTGGGACCTGCTGGACTTGTGCACAGGGTCAGGATAATTCTGTGCACATGTGCAGAAGCACATATCATGTGTGCATACATATAAACACACCTGTGCCTGCACACAGGTACTGTTACATCAATGCACTCACAAAAGAATATTCTAGCAATGCAGGCACAGAAACAGAAGCTCACACACACTTCAGGTACATGTGCACTCATCACCCATGCTCATGCACATTCAGAGGCTGAGGCCATGGGGACCTGACTGAGGAGACACTGGGGGACTTTTCTGGAAGGGGAAGGCTGCAGTGCTCTGAGCAGGACAAGATTCCAGATGAGCTGACAGCACAGTTCGCTGATGTGCAGGGACAGCCCAGTGGGCAGGACCCCAAGGAGGTAGTGCAATTTCGCCACAAGGCAGTGGGATGAGGAAGAGAATTGAAACTCAGAAGTCCAGCCCACCTGCCTTGGAATACAAACACATGAGACCACTGGAGTGAACTCGGATGGAGGGGAAGAGGCAGATTTGCATGCAAGACAGTCCCAGGCCAGCATCACTTGCTTGAGATGGATCCATCTCAGCACCTGAGCTGAGTCCTCTGCCATCACTGACTCATTCCTGGCCCAGAAGTCCTGGGAGCCTCTCAACCACAGCACTCAAGAAGAAGCCTCCATGAGGAAATGAGTGTAGTATGAGACAGAAAATGAATGAACAGTATTAAGGGAAGCAGCCACACAGCTCATGCCATTGGCTGTTTTCCATTCATCACAAGCTCCACAGAAAATTGTCACTTCCATGAAGGCTATGCCTGGGCCTGGGGCAGTGCAGGGTCTCCATTAAAGGCAGCCCAATTCCTTCACCCTCTAATCAACATCTCTCACCTGTTTCTTTTTGGTAACCAGATGAGCCTGAAGCCCTTCTCCCACATCCTTTTCTGATCATGGTTGTGTTGGGCTTGTCTGAGATGGATTTTCCACTGAGGAAGAGACAGCAGCCTGGTCAGATGCGGCCAGCCTTTTCACATCACACCTGGATGAAGTGTAGACAACATTTTTACCCTTTATGCAGTTTTATAGAGCCATGACTTTTTTTCCAGAGGCGCAAAGGCTGGATTGGGACTGTTTATCGAAGAGAAGACTAAGAGGAGATCTTATCAATGCTTGTAAATATCTAAAGGAGCACATATGAAGAGGATGGGGCTAGACTCTTTTAAGTGACAAAACTGGTGGGAACAGGAAGCTCCATCTGAACATGTGTGTGAAAGCAGAGCACTGGAACAGGCTGCCCAGCAAGGTTTTGGAATCTCCTTCTCTGGAGATATTCAAAACGCACCTGGACGTTTTCCTGTTTGAGCTCATCTGGGGAACGTACTTTAGCACGGCAGTTGGACTAGATGATGTCCAGATGTCCCTTCCAACCCCTACGGTTCCGCAAATCTGTGATTATTCCAGCCAACCAAGTTGGTTCATAAGTGTACTCATGGGAGGGTGATAAACTGCTCCTTACATGTCCCTGTGCTCTACATTCTCCCTGCAGTCTCTCCCAGGTACAACGTCAGCCCTGATCCATGTCATCCCTGCCATGCCCAATACCTGTCATTGGCCTTGTGCCCTGACCCTGCTGGTCACTCTGCCTCCTCCTGTGATAGTGGTCTGATCTGACACCACTGACAGCTCCTTCCAGTATAGCACCACTGTGAGATCCTCCACCTCCTCAGATCTTCAACTGTGATGGATTTTCCATCAGCTCTGGCTACTGTGAGTTCTCTTGCATTTCCAAATGCTGCTGCAGCAGATGGTTCCCTGCTGTGCTGAAGTGACTTACAAGAGCACAGACCAGGTCCTCTGGGAACCCTGAAGATGATGCTGGACTGAAGACTGAGATCCTGGCCATTGATGTCAGAAAGGCTGAGTGCCCAGTGCTCTCTTCTAAAGGAGGGCAAGCCAACGCTCTCTGAAAACATGATCAAAGCCTAATTTCCCTGTCTTCTAGACTCTCTCCCCTATTCGCTGTCTTCTGTCCTTGTGTGCCTTAAGATCCTGAAAGCAAATATAAGGGGTGTTGGCTGCTCTCCGTCTGTGGGACAGCCAGATAGGTCCTCAGTGGGATGTCTGCAATAGATGATGGACACAAGTTTCTGTCAGCTCCTGGTAGTGCTGCACTGACAGGGTTATCTCAAAAGGAGATCATTTCTCTCTTCAAAGTCCTCACATTTTTCTGCATCCCTACCTCTGCCTTCACATGACACTTTTGATGAGAGTCTCATTTTGCCTAGGACGAAAGGTAATCTCTGCTGGCAGGAGATAAGGTGAAGACACGAGGGGGAATTTTCATCCTCTGGAGAGGTGGAGAGATGTAGATTTGATGAACGGTCCATTCAGTAGAAAAACAATGGGTTGGATGGTTGCACTTGAGAGAAAGTGGCTTCTCTGGCATCTCTGACAACATGGCCAATGTCTACCATTACTCTCTTCCACTCAGTCTCATACTCACTACTCTTTCCAGTCTTTTTTTCTTCAGAGATCTCTTTAAGATACACCTACAGTCTGAACTGAAGTAGTTGCCTTTCTGTTTTTGTGCCTGGTAGATTGTTACACTGTAGAAACTCCAATATTAACAGGCTATGAGTTTATTTTCTTCTCCAGCTACTTCCCACACTGGAGGCTTCCGCTTTGCTGCAGCCTTGAGTTTATCCCCGTGTGGACTATAAATCTGCATAGAGATGGTCTTGGAGAACAACTTTGCACTCCATCAGCCCCCTGGGCACTGGAGGGTGGATCGCTTAAAGCTGAGGAAGAAATCCTTACCTATAGAACCATAGAATCACCAAGGTTGGGGATGACCTCTGGGGTCATCCGGTCCAGCCACCTCCATACAATGGAAAGAATCCCTGTTTGTAGAAGCCTTTGGAACTACATTATCTTTCAGGACTCTTCCTACACAAATTATTCTATGATTTTGTGACATTTCTTGTGAGCTGGAAGATTGCACTGAGAATGCACAAATTGAAACGATCAAAAACAGTTTTCCAGAGGACAATGTTACATGGCTGTCACGGGGTGCTCTCTAGAGCTCACTCGTGACAGCGGGGACAAAA
>JAPSGF010000193.1:84077-103696 GCA_035772895.1 Perdix hodgsoniae
ATGTGAAATCCAAATTCCTATCAGAATCTGAAATGAATAGACATGATTAAAATGAATATTAACTATCTAAGAATTTGAGTGTTCTTCATTTCTTTTGCTCTTCTTCTTCACACTAATGACATTCTCTGTCTTAGGTTCCATCCTCTGAATGCATACTCCTCTCTAAATCTAACTTATGGAACCAGAGGATGTTTAGTCCTCAACTTTAACTATAAAACTATATGCTTTCCTGGCTCAATCTCCCCATCTTAAACCCATCAAGAATGATCTTTACTTCCAGGCTTTAAAGAAAAGGAGACTTTCTATTTTATTTTGTAATGTTACTGACAGTTGTTAAAATCTTCTCCATTATCCATTATTCAAAGGAAATGCCTATTGACTCGAGTGTGCTTGAACTATGGAGGTCTTTTGGGGAACATTCAATTTGGTGATAGTCATGCAATTATTGGAGGAAATGTTGTCATATTTTCTAAGAAACCATAAAGATTCTTGGTGAAATCAAAACCAACAATGTTAACTCAGATGCTGCCTGGCTTCCCTAGAAAAGATGTAAAAGTGTTGGAGTTTGCATTTGTCATTCGTCCAGAAAAACTGAACTTTCACATAATTTACAATTAGCAGACTTGAATTAGGTCCAGGAAATGTTCATGTGATGTATTCATCTCGTAAGAGCAGTATTTGTAATACTCCTTCTCCAACAAGGAAAACAATTCACAGAAATTTCCTCCTGAACATGGGGGTAAGAAATGTGGTCATCCAGTTTTCACCTTCAAGTTCTGGCACTAGTAGAAGATGATTTGGGGCAGATATTTATCTTCTTCTGTCCCCTCTTACCTGTGCTACTCAAATCTTCTCACAAAGACATGTATGGCTGGAGCCTCACACAACGGACAACTTTTCACATGCTTCCTTTTCCGTGAGTACTCTGTTGAAAGCACCCTCTTCCAAATAATCTGAAGGAGAAGGGTGAATATTTTCTTTTCCTTTTCCCTTTTTGCTAGTGCCTATAACTTTGAGTGGCACAGGCTTCTTCTGTTTGTTCAGCTAATAAAAAAAGAGGTTTTATTCACCCATTCATAATATTTACTATTTTTATGGAACTTGGAAGTTGGTAATTCGTTGTAAGATCTTAGCTTTTTATCCACAAAGAAATAAGAATCTCTATGCCACTTAGTTCTAAGGGGGCAAAATGAAATCATGAGTCTCACTCATGAATTTTTATCATTTTCTGCTTGGATTAATTTCACAGCCAAAAAAACCAACCAACCAAACAAACAAACAAAAAAACCCCACCCTCAGGTGTGGTATTAATTTCAAAATTGGCTATAGATTTAGGGGTTTGTCCTCCTGGATTTTGAGCTGTCAAGGCTTTTATTTTTGACATTTTATTCCAGGAGCTTCTAAAGTCTCAGATGAAGATTTTGTTTTTTGGATGGACACTTGGATCCATAAACTATGGCTATATAGGGGAAAAAAAAGAACAACAAATATTTTGAGCTTCATAACCAAACCATGGAGCATTTGCAATGCTGAAAATAGTATTTGTGACGATTTAGCAATTGATACATCAAGGATTATTGACTGGGAGATCTGCAGAGATAGATACAGGCTTCTGATCAGTTTTTGTTCAGAGCTAAGGCTAAAGGAATCTTCAGCACTGATCAGGAACAAGGCATAGCAATCACTAAGAACAAAATATGACCTCAGGTTGATTGAGGCAATAGCATGGAGTCATAGAAAAGTAATACTTTAGTTTTTTGTAGAGATTGGATTAGATTCCTATCTTCTTTCCTGTGAAGGTATGTTAAAGATCTTGTGACCGTATTTTATATCCTTAACAAAAAATGGTGGATCCAATTAGAGCTGGAGAAACAGTCATTTAAATGTATCTGTTTATATTACATGTTTAAAGATGCTATTTTATAAATTGTAGTTGTTACAATGCAATACCACTGTATAATGCGGTACCACAGAATAGATTTTTATGACTCATTTTTGATGTATTAAAACCTACTCCTGCAATACGCAGATTTTCCAGGAGAGGGAGCAGTTTACCTATGGACTCGCACTGTTTCAGGAGCTTTGCGTAGTATCTTTGAAAACTTCATATTTATACAACCGAGGAAGAAATAGAGCTTCTACTTTTTCTTTTAGAAATCAGGCATTTGACAGTTTCCTTTTTGTCAAAGATTGTCAACACAGGAGGAAGGGAAAGAGGAAGTATTTCGGCAGGTAATGAAAACAGTGTGTGAAGTAATCTTTAATTACATCCTGAAGAGGAACAGCTTGCTGCAGCTGAAGTCCTGTAGGGTGAGAGGCCTTTCACAACAGGCCCTTATAAAAAGTCTATCAGTTTCTTTCATACAGTTTCTTGCAGGTACTGAAAGGCTACTAGCAGGTCTCTGGAGCATTCTCCAAACAGCCCCAGCGCTGAATGCAAGCATGGCACATTTTATGAGATGCTTGTGAAAATTTATTTCCAAATCGCAGCAGTGATCAGTGGTTTCCACAGCACTTCTCCTGGAGCTCTGGAAACCGATATTGTACTCAACAGTAAGAGCCAGCTGTACTCTGTTGAAATAAACTCTTCCTTCCTTGATGTATTTTAACAACTCCAGTTTTGTTACAAGTGTCTTCAAGATGGTATTGTTCCCCTTTTTGCTGTTGTTTGTTTTTGGTTTTTTTTTTGTTTGTTTTGTTTACTTGTTTGTGTTTGGTTTTTTCTCCTCCCAGGACTTCAGTTTTCCACGCTAGTCTAGAACCTAACAGTGTGCAGAAAATAGGCTGAAGTGGATCATCTCTGTTGTTCTGCCTTCAGAAGGAAAAAAGAGACTCAAAACTTTTGAGTTCCTCCTATTTCTACTGGAAGGAGGATAGCATACCCACACAGGGGAGTGACCCTACAAATGTCCTGAGTGTGAAAAGAGCTTTAAAACCGGGTCTAATCTTAATACCCACAGCGCACACAAGCTGTAGAAGCATCTCAAGATACAGAGAACCTTCAGAAGCATTTCTAGCCTTGTTATCTACCAGCAGAGCCATACAAGATACAGAGCCTGCAGATCCCTAAATATGGGAGGAGCTTTAGTCAGAGCCCCCAGACTGGTCACCACCTGTAACTTTCCATGGTGATAAACCTTACAAATCCCTTGAGTAGAGGAAGAGCTCTGCAGCCAAACTAAATAATCTTTCTCCTTCTTTGTATGAGAATTATGCATATTGCTGTCCTTCAACTACAGTTGCTGTGTTGAGTGGCCATGCAAAGGAGAATCCAGAGTGGGATGTGTCACAGCCACAGGAAACCCTCTGCCAGGTGGCACGTTTCTGCCAGGGCTGTGTGCTAGGAGAGTCACCTCTTGCCTTCTCTGCAGAAACTCATTTGCTGTGGGGCAGCAAGTGAGGACTCAAAGGAAACCTCAGCTGGGCCGATATGTCACCAGGAAGGAAGATATCTCCTGTTTGCAGAACCAACGCACGAGGAGAGTCCCTGTGAGTGCCTTGACTGCAGGAAGAGGTCTGTGCAGAGCTGGGAACTCGCACACCAGTGGATCCACACACGGAACACTACAAATGTGAAGCCTGCAAGAGTTTGAAGTACAGCTCGAACCTGCTGATGTACCAATGTGTCTGTACTTGGGTGAAGTCCAGTCCGTGCCTGCACCAGTGAGTTCACATGTCAGGAAGCCTTAGAAATGCCTCGAGTGTGAGAAGGGCTTTGTGCAGAGTGCAAAGGTCCTCACTCACAGGAGATGGTACTCGTGGCAGAAAGTGCTACAAAAGTCCCATGTGTGGGAAGAGCTTTTACCAGGAAGACCTTCATCCAGAGCTCGATCGTCATTAAACATTGTCCAGTACATGCGATAAAGTGGCCCTACAAGTGTCTCTGGTGCACGAAGCTTCTCTCCAGGCTGGCACCTCCTTTCTAATGGGAAACTGACTCAGGTGGAGCTTGGAAAGGAGATGGCACCACTCGCACCCTCTGCAGAAGGAACTTAACCGAGGAGCTTCAGATGGCCTTTCCGTGCCACCAAAAGCAGTTCTCTCACCATGCCCGGTTCCTTCTTCTCTTCCTGCCAGCAGCTTTTTGATGCCATTTCCTAAGGAGAAGCATCTGTGTAGGGATGTTCTGTGTGTCTGTGTGCATGTGTTGCTCTCAGTAATTTGTGAGTGCACTGATGAACCTGAGAGAATGGTGAGGAGAGCTGTAATGTGGCTCTTGAAGGTTTTCTGTGAATCGTCTGTAGAGGAAAGGGAAGGGGATGAATAAAGTATCTGAGTTGTTCTGAAGCCTTCTTCACTGTAGTCTTGTTTTCTTTTGTTCTGAAAATAAATGTCAGCATGTGCAATGAGGAGAGGGAAAGGTTTTTTTGTCTGACTCTGAACTTCCCATCTTTCCCTCTGGGAAAATTCCTCCTGTTGCAGACATGAGTCACTGCAGAGTTGTGATTGCTGTGCCCCATCTGGAGGAACAGGAGCATTACAGATGCTACATTGGTTCTTCTTACCTGTGGTGGTGGAATGTTGTGCATGGAGGAGGGGGACTTCCATTCCCAGGTTGGATGTTCACTTGGGAGGCTTTGTCTTGGTGAATTCTATCAGTAGTTGCATCTGCTCTGCAGAAAGCTGTGCCCTCTGTGTCACCTCTGCACTCATCGAATCAACACATCCACAGACAGAGCTCCCAAGGGAACAACCAGCCCCCAGGTGCCCATATGCAAGGCTGTTACACGTTACTGGTTTTTCACATTGGCATCCAAAGTTGGAGGCCCTGCGTGCTGCAGCATCATCAGCATGAGTGGGATGTGGCGGGAATGGCCCTGTGACGGCTGTGCTGTGTGTGATGGGTGGCTCTGGGCTCTCCAGTCTGGAGATGCAGGGCAGGTGAGACGGGATGGGGTTGCTGTGTCTACAGGTCAGCTGGATGGAATGGAGCTTACAGTTAGTAATGACATGGTTGAAAGCCTCTGGGTATGGATAGAGGGACAGAGAACTAAAGTGGATGTCACTGTGGGAGTCTACTATAAGCCACTCACCCTGGACGATGATACCAATTAATTATTCTTAATTCTTTTACAGAGTATCTCAAGATCAGCCTCTCTTGTCCTAATGGGTCGACAGCATCCCAGAAATAGAGGGGGGGAGTAGCACACAGCCAGTGAGCTCTGTGGTTTTCATGGCCAACTGATTATACAGGACTGTTGAAGTCATCTGGCAGATACTCATCCACACAAGAGCAGTAGTACTCTCTGGCTTCCTTAGAAGACTGAGTATTAGTCAGTGGGCAAAATGCATTGTGAGGATGATCATTTTGCTTCTCATATCTTCCTGCTGCTGATGTTATCTACAGTAACAATGGCTCACATTCTTTGAGTGAGGAAATGCAAAACTGAGCCAAATGAGAAGGAATTGAATGAGTCTTTGATATCTCTTATCTCCATCAAATGTGGCAGTAGCAAGAGCAAAAGGTTGACTGTTACTAATTCATCTTAGTGCTTCTGCAGCTGAGAAGAGAGAATGCCTAACAACATTACAGTCGTACCAGGTGTGATTGTCGGATTACCATCTATTCATGCCGTGCTCATGATCTTTAACTAAAGTCTGTAGCCACTTAACTGTAGTAGTGGGGCTGAACAGAAAAATCAGGGCATCATGAATTTAACTTTCTCTTGGGGTAAGCAGTTCAGAATGCACCACCAAGGTGATTCTCTGTTTTCTAACAGCACCACACGGGATTCCAAACGGAAATGCTGCCATCAGAGTCTCTAATGATGTTACTGCTGTTGTCGTACAGTCTGGGTTCTTTAGCTCAGTGTGCCAGGATCTGATTTGCTCAGAGTGACACAAGATATTTGTTTCATTTCTGCACAGAGATGAGTGCTGAGTGGTTCATGCACAAGGCTAAGGTGCCTTCTCTGTGCTACAGGATTTCTTTTGTGGACCAGGAATGCAGGATCACCTCACCTCCAATTGTACCGACAGCATTCACCCACATGAATGGTTACCTACTCTTCATTTGCTCATTTCTGCTTGAAGCAGAGGGTTGTGTCTGCCCCCAGAATCCATGGTGCCACCAACCCATGTGGTGTCCCTGCATGATAGATTTGATCTCTCAGGACTGAAAAGGATGAGGGTCAAGAAAATAGTCAGAACTCATGCCCCGAGAAGCATGTTGAGGATGCAGGGCAGGGGGCCAGACAGGGCACTGCATCAATATCAGTGCCACCAAAAAAGGATGGAGAGTATTAGTAATTGAGGGCTTCTGCTGGGAAGTTCTGAGGCACCCATTTGCTGTTTGGCAGTATCATGATCAAGGCTGTGGGCATTCTGAACTTGCGCAGGCTTTTGAGAAACAGGAGATGTGGTCTCCTGATGGACTCCAACTGAGCAAGTTGGATGATACCAATTAATTATTCATAATTCTTTTACGGAGTGTCTCAAGAACAGCCTCACTTCTGATTAGGTTACCAACACCAGAAACGGATGAGGGTTAGGAAAACAGTCAGAACTCATTCCCTGAGAAGCATGTTGAGAATGCAGGGAGTAACAGAAAGGCTGGGAGCTTTTGGAGAGGGTCCAGAGGAGAGCCATGAAGATGATCAGGGGACTGGAGCACCTCCCCTTTGAAGACAGGCTGAGAGAGCTGGGCTTGTTCAGCCTGGAGAAAAGAAGGCTGCAGGGTGACCTTATTGCAGCTTTTCAGTACCTAAAGGGAGCCTACAGAGGGGAGGGGAATCAACTCTTTGAAAGGATTGATAACTGCAGGACAAGAGGAAATGTTTTTAAGTTGAGGGAGGGGAGATTTAGGTTGGATGTCAGGGGGAAATTCTTTACAGAGGGAGTGGTGAGGTGCTGGAACAGCTGCCCAGAGAGGTTGTGGATGCCCAATCCCTGGAGGTGTTCAAGGCCAGATTGGATGGGGCCCTGGGCAGCCTGATCTAGTATTAAATGTGGAGGTTGGTGGCCCTGCATGTGGCAGGGAGGCTGAAGACTGATGATCCTCGAGGTCCTTTCCAACTCGGGACATTCTGTGTGATCTGTGTGAATCTGTGAGCAGAGCCAGACAGAGTGCTGCATCAATAGCTGTGCCACCAAAAAAAGGATGGAGAGTCTTAGTAATTGGGGGCTGCTTCTGAGGAGCCCTGAGGCTCCCATTTACTGCCTGACTGAAGGGGCAGTGTCTCGATCAAGGCTTTGGGTATTCTGATCTTGTGCAGGCTGTTGAAAAACTGGATATGTGGGCTACTGATGGACTCTGACTGAGCAAGCAGGGCACACGGCTGCTGGGGAGCATGCTGTCTGGGTTGATTACCAGGGCTTTAAACTGGGTCAAAAGGGACATGGGAGGGGAATTCATGTGACAGAGGCAGGCTGAGGGATGTTGTCACTGTTGGAGATTGCAGGGAATAATCTCTGAGCTGTCCCATAGGATCGTACAGGGACTCTTCAGAGAAGGTCCTGTTGCCAATACCCCATCCAACATCTTCTTGCGTCCCTCTAGGGGTAACTGCACCTGCTGCTTCCCTAAAGTGCCTGTAAACCAGTGCACATAGCATGGGAAATAAACAGGATGAGTTTTAAATCTGTGTACAGTCGCAGGGCCATAATCTCACTGCAGTCACAGAGATGTGGTGGGACAGCTCACATGACTGGAATGCTGTCATGTAGGGCTGTGTCGTTTTCAGGAAAGATAGGCTGGGGAAGTGAGGTGGAGGAGTTGCTCTTTATGTGAGAGAGCTACTAGAATGAATTGAGGTGCACCCGTGAGAGGGTGAAGAACATGTGGAGTGCTTGTGGGTGTGAAATAAGAGCAGGGCTGGTATGGCTGACACTGTTGTGGGGTGTACTACAGTCACCAGATCAGGAGGATGAAGTTGATGAGGCATTCTGCATGCAGCTGGAAGTAGCCTTGCAATCCCATGCACTGGTTCTCATGGGGGACATGAATCATCCAGATATCTGCAGGCTAAGCAACACAACCAGGCACACACAGTCCAGACAGTTCCTGCAGTGCACTGAAGATAATTTTGTGATGTGCATATTGGAGGAGCCAACAAGGGGTGGGGTGATTTTGGACCTTGTTCTTTCCAGCAGGGACAGGCTTGTTAGGGAAGACAAGTTTGGGGGCAGCTTGAGATGAAGCAATGATGAGATGGTGGAGTTCAATATCTTGGGTGAAAGAAGTAAGGCAAAAATTGGGATTGCTGCCCTGGACTTTCAGAGAGCCAACTTCAACAAGTTCTGGGACTTACTTGGAGGTATCTCATGCACTGGAGTGCTAGAAGGTAAGAGGGCCCATGAGAGCTGGCCAACATTTAAACAGCACTTCTTCCAAGCTCAGGATCGGTGCATCCCTAAGAGTAGGAAATGGAGGAATGGATGCAGGAGGCCTGTGTGGATGAGCAAGGAGCTCATGGATAAGATGAAAGGGAAGGTTTAGTAAAAGTGGTAAAAAGGCCTGTCCCCTTGGAAGGAGTATAGGAGTGTTGTCAGAGCCTGCAGAGAAGTAATGGAGAAGGCTAAAGCTCACGTTGAGCTGAAGCTACAGAAGGAGATAAAGGATAATAAGCAGGGTGATCTTCCTACTCATTTTATTTTCTCTTTCCTTTTCGTCCTTTTCTCTGAAAGCTGTAAAGTAATTCAAGCCTTCTGTGATTTTCTTATAAAGCATATAGCTTAGACAGACAATTGTGAGAGGGTTGACATGTAAAGGTGTCATGGTTTTGTGTTTTTTTTGGTTTTCAGTACTCCACATCATAACATCGTGTAGCGCACTGGGAGCTGAAGTGTTAATGCTCCAACTCCAGGTACTTATTCCTATACATCACAAAACTCATGGGATCTGGCCCTTCCAGGTGGGGCGGTCTCTTACTGCCTTGCAGTGGGTGCTGAAGAATGCTTTCCTAACTGTTCCAAGCTTTTCAGGTTTGACTCGGTCTCAGGAACTTTTTCTCTCTCCTATCTTATTTGATGTATTAGTCTCAATTTCAATTAGATTGTATTATACTGTGTTACCTTGCATTCTGATATCATAGTTAGTAAAATAAGTTTTCCTCCACAGATTGTTGCTGCTGTTTTTTGTTTGTTTGTTTTTTTGTTTTCCTTGATCCCAGCTCCCATCTCCCTTATCCCTTATCCCTTTTCCCTTTCCCTTCCCATTTTGTGAGGTCGGGAGGAGGGGTAGCGGGGGGAGGTAGAAACCTACTGCCCTCCTGTCAGAGGCATAGATTCATCTACTTAATTCCTTGAGATGGGCTTACACCTTACTCTGGCTTTTACTCATGCTTTACTCCACATTTACTAAGCATTTACCCCAGCTTTTCTCACACTTTACTTGGGCATACCTCACACTTTATTCCAAGTTTACTCGCACTTTACTCTGCATTTACTCACGCTTTTCTCCGGGTTTACTGACACCCAACTCCAGGTGTGTATGCTCTCTCTTCCGGGCCTAAGCACACTTTACTCCTGGTGTTTCTCACACTTTACTCTGAGTTTTCTTACATTTTACTCTGGATTTACTCACAGTTTTCTCCTGGTTTTACTCACTCTTTACTCTGGGATTACACTTACTCTACTCCAGGTGGACTCACACCTTACTCTGGGTTTTACTCACCATATACTCCACGTTTATTCACACTTTGCTCCGGGTTTTCTCACACTTATGCGTGTGTTTGATTCACACTTTACTCAAGGTGGACTCAAACATTTCTTCAACTTTACTCGCACTTAACTCCAAGTTTACTCAAGTTTACTTTTCTCTGGGGCTTACTCACACCCTACTCTGGGTACCACACTCTCTCTTCCAGGCCTACCCACACTTTACTCCTGGTTTTCCTGACACTTTACTCTGAGTTTACTCATGCTTTACTCCTGTTTTGTTCACAGTTTTTTCCATTATTTACTCATGCTCTGCACCAGGTTTGCACACTCTTTTCTCTGGGCTTGCTCTTACTCTACTCCAGATGAACTCACACCTTACTCTGGGTTTTACTCACAATTGTCTCCTCATTTACTCTCACTTTATTCTGGGTTGTCTCACACTTTACTTGGGCTTACATCACACTTTACTCCAGGTTTACTCACACTTCTTTTTTTTTTGGTGTGTTTGACTCACATTTGTCTCAAGGTTTACTTCTAACTTCAACTTCACTCACACTTTACTCTGGTTTACTCACACTTGTCTCCCTATTCTACTCTTATTTTTGCATCAGGTTTGCACACTCTTTCCTCTGGGTTTACTCTTACTCTATTCCAGGTGGACTCACACCAAGCTCCAAAGGGACACAAAATACAATAAGCCAAATTTCCCTGAGGTAGGACTGTAAGCAGTAAAGCTTGAGGATTTGGGCGATTTCACAAAAAAAATGCAGGTTGATGGTATTGCCTTGGCAGAGAGGAAGCATAAATGTATTGGCAGTGTGCAGCAGAGCATAGAGAACCCCAGTGCCCCAGGCGGCTGCTGCCATGCTGGCACAAGCTGTGCTGTCCTGTAGTGCAGCTGGCAACATAGGACATGATGGTGAGAATGAATATTCTGCTGAGATGAAGAAGAGGAAGAAAAATACCTGAGCAGCACATCCTTCATAGGAGATGTTCCTGGTGTTCCAGAGGGCGTTGGCCATGGCTTTGAAGAGAGTGGTGAGGATGCAGCCCAGGTCGAGGAGGGCGAGGTTGAGGTGGAAGAAGTCCATGGGGGTGTGCAGGCGGTGGTGGCAGGCTACGGCTGTGCTGATGAGGCCGTTGCCCAGGAGGGCAGCCAGGTAGATGCCCAGCAAGAGCCAGAAGTGCAGGAGCTGCAGCTGTCGCATGTCTGCCAATGCCAGGAGGAGGAACTCTGATGGAGCTGCTGTTGGGCATCTGCAGTTCCTGGGCATGGAGTCCTGCTCAGAGTGCAGAAGATAATGACAAGTCCATTCTCAGAGTCAGTCCTCCTGCTATACTATTAAATGTTTTCTTACTCACAGAACAATGCTCATTTAGCTCCATTACTTGAATTTCGTTTCATGCAGCATGCATTTCATTTCAGCATTCCATCAGAAAAAGAAGCTGAAGGAGCTTTTGCCTTCCTCTCATTTTCTGATCTTATTCCATCTCCCTGGACATTTCCATCTGTTCCATCTGTCATGATGGGGACCCCGCTGTGAAGGACAGCCCTGGGCACCTGGCTGCAGCCCCAGCTGCACAGCCTGCAGCTGTCCTGGGGCATGCAGCCCTCAGGGCTGTGCTCTGATGCTGCAGCAGGGAAGCCCTCAGCTGGAGCAGGTATTTATCCACAATAAAGAAACATGGAGTGCCTGCAGCTTTCTCTGTTCTCCATCTGCTGCATATTCTGGAGCTCAAGGCACTGCAGAGCTGACACATATCTTTATTCTTCAACTGATGAAGCCTCAGTTTTCTATGGGCTTACATGTGAATGACATCAGAAGCAATTTAGTGTCATGCCAGTTCCCTAGGGGGTCCAGTACACCCACAAGCTGTTGGCAAATGCAGCACAGGATGTTCAGGAAAGCCATGCCTGAGGAGTGCTGCTTGGAAAACTTGGCGCCCCACAATGGATCCAATGCCTGTGAGCCATTTTCACAAATACCATGGATGCACTGAATCCAATAATGCCTCCTGGCGTTTTTACACAAATAAGTACACCAGCACATGCCATGCTAGAAAGGTTTGTACAGCTGCAGGTCTGAGCTCTTGTTTGGACCACAGGGACATGGCGAAATGGCTTCCAAAACTGGACCGTAGCACAAGGTAGTTGCGGAGTCTTTATAATAGGTGGTTGAGGAGGTAAGGAAAGGGCCACTGCCCTCTGCGAGTGTGCACAGAGCCCTTTCTGGGGATGACAGAGCAGCCAGGTCAGAGCAAATGAAAATGGCAAACACAGGAGACCATCAGTGTCTGTTCCTGGCTTTTTGATCACGAAGAGCAAGTAGAAGGTGCTTTCTGCAGACAGACAGGAGCCTCATGTTGTGAGGCACTTTGGAGGCCTTTTTCACTGCAGTATCTGCTGCAGGGACAGCACAGCAGGGCATATGCCATTCAGGAGATCCCTGGAGAGCACAGCTGACAGTTTCTTCACCAAGCCATAGAGGAGACCCAAAGAGGAGAGGTGCTCTGCTGGATCTCATACTCAGTGTCCAGGAAGGGCTGGTGGAGAATGTAAAGATCAGAGGGAACCTGGGTTGCAGTGGTGTATGGGAACTGCTGAATTAGTGCCTGAACCTCTGACTGATCACTTGAGGCGATCAGTGAGTCAGCCATGGGAGCACAGGTGAAAGCAATGCTCCTGTGCTGCCAGAAGGACTGGAGCCTGGCTGCACCTTTCCTAGACCCATTTAAGAGCTGACTGCCAGGGGGGAAGGATCTCTCCTTGAGATCCACCCTGCTGTAGTTTCATAAGTGAGCCCAGGATATGGGTAAGCATCCTATCTTTTCTGCTTTGTTGTAATAACTGCGTAGCCAAGATCTCTGGTACATCTCATAGCTATAACGTCTGTACATTTGTTGATTGTACACTTGGTGAGACACGCAGGCCAAATATACTAAAATTTGTATCATGCCCTTTCTGTGGTATAAATGGGTCGGGGGGAGAACATCACCCACTTAGATACAATGATCCCCGGACAGATCCCAGGTTTATGGGTTCTCCTTAGTACCAATTAGCAACCATAGTTGAGAAATGGGGTCCACTATGTGCTATGGAGAATATTTCCCCATTCCACATGAGGGAATACTTTCAAGGATTAGGCAAAGACATCTTAACTACAAAAGAAAGGCAGTTAGCTGCCTCTACAGTTAAATGCCTTTGATCAAGCTGAGATAAGAGCTGACACCTTAGAAAGTGAAAATCAGCTATTAAAAGATAGTATTAACAGGGAAAAGACAAACTTTACATTCCCTGATAAGTCAGATCTGACATATTTCAGTAGATAATAACCCCACCTCTGAAGTAACAGACATGGGTGAACAGGAAAGTAAAAACTTTAGGTCAGATTTAGAGGTTCCACTTACGGCGGATTCCTTGGAACTCTGTGCTATTATAACCCAAAAGACAAAGGAATTACAAGATAGACTGGCAGGGGGGCCCCCGACCAATGGCCCCCTGTCCAAACGCATTTACACGTAACAGCTAGGCCATACACACCAACAGAACTAATAGATGTGGTGCAGCGATTTTGGCAGAGGCCAAGTGTACCAATGTGGTTACTTCAATTATGGGATTCAGGGGTGGAAAGCGTCATGGTTAATGGGCCAGAAGTATCAAAATTGGCCACCATGACGGTATGCCCTGACCTCAGGCAGAGACTGTATGCTGCTGTTCAGTATAACAATGAGAACCACTCGATAATAGACTGGTTAATGGCAGCATGCTGCATGGTCTGGCCGAACAAATCAGGTGTTCCATTAAACACAGGATTATGGTCCCCCATGGAGGATCCTTCTGTCTCTTACCTACTCCTCTTATAAGTGGTTAGCAGGGAAAGGATTGGGATCAACTGTCAGGAGGACAACTGGTCCCACATCTCAGAGCTGATTCAGCTCTCCAGCCCGGCAAAGGGGCAGAGCCTCATCTGTCCCTCCATGCCTGCCATGTCACCAGCACCTGCTGTGGCCACTCATTGTGGCCTTCCATTGTTTCAATGGAGATAATAAACACGATAAAACTGAACTTTTTTCGTGTTGAGAAGGTGATGGGATAAAGGGAAATGGTTTTAACATAAAGGGGGGAGATTTGGATGATGTCAGGAAAGTTCATCACAGAGGCAGCTGAGGCCCTGGCACTGCTGCCCAAATCACAGAATCACAGAATCACAGAATCACCCGGGCTGGGAGGGACCTCAAGGATCATACAGTTCCAGCCCCCCTGCCTGGCAGGGCCACCAAACATACACATTTAGATCAGGTTGCCCAGGACCCCGTCCAACCTGGCCTTGAACACCTCCAAGGACGGGGCATCCACAACCTCCCTGGGCAGCCTGTTCCAGGGCCTAACCACTCTCCTTGTAAAGAACTTCCCCCTAACATCCAACCTAAATCTTCCCTCCTTCAACTTGGATCCATTTCCCCTAGTCCTGCTATTGTCAGCCCTTTTGAAGAGTTTACACCCCTCCTGGGTGTAGGTTCCCTTCAGGTATTGAAAGGCTGCAATGAGGTCACCCCGCAGCCTTCTCTTCTCCAGGCTGAACAAACCCAACTCCCTCAGCCTGTCCTCATAGGGGAGGTGCTCCAGTCCCCTGATCATCTTAGTCGCCCTTCTCTGGACCCTTTCCAAAATCTCTATGTCTTTCTTATACTGAGGGCTCCACACCTGAACACAGTACTCCAGATGGGGCCTCACAAGAGCCGAGTAGAGAGGGACAATCACCTCCCTATCCCTGCTGACCACCCCTCTCCTGATGGAGCCCAGGATCCCATTTGCCTTTCGAGCTGCCAGAGCGCACTGCTGGCTCATGTTAAGTCTCTCATCCACCAGGACCCCCAGGTCCTTCTCTGCCGAGCTGCTCTCAATGACCACTCCTCCCAGTCTGTACAGGTGCCTGGGGTTCTTCCGGCCCCAGTGCCAAACCTGGCACTGTGCCGTGTTGAACCTCGTTAGGTTCACCCGAGCCCAGCTTTCCAGCCTGTCCAGGTCCCTCTGAATGGCATCCCTTCCTTCCGCCGTATCAACCGCACCACTCAGCTTGGGTGCACTCCATTCCCTCATCAATGTCATTAATAAAGATGTTAAAGAGCACCGGTCCCAAGACAGACCCTTGGGGGACACCACTCGTTACCAGCCTCCACCTGGACATGGAGCCATTGACCACCACCCTCTGTCTGCGGCCTTTCAACCAATTGCTTATCCATCGGATCGTCCACCCATCAAATCCACTTCCCTTCAATTTGGAGATGAGGATGTGATGGGGGACCATGTCAAAGGCCTTGCTCAGGTCCAGGTAAATGACATCGGTCGCCTTCCCTTCATCCACCAATGCCGTCACTCCATCGTAGAAGGCCACGAGATTAGTTAGGCATGACCTTCCTTTGGTGAAGCCATGCTGGCTGTCTCGGATCACATGCTCATTCTTTATGTAGGGAGGACCCGGGGAACTACAGGCCGGTGAGTCTCACCTCCGTGCCTGGGAAGATCATGGAACAGATCCTCCTGGACAACATGCCCAAAGAGGCACTTGAATCTATTACATGTTAATTTCTTTGCTGTCTGATGTTTTTGTCTAGCTTGCATGAAAATTGCAGCTCTGGGCTTGATCCTTATTGCCACGCAAAAGTGAGTTTCTTCAGTCCTCTGTCATCAAGGATGGAGGAATGAATTTTGAGTATTACTTCTGAGTGGGTGCAGTGCTGCAGGGATAGGGCCTGGGGGGTGACAAAGGACAGTGAGAGGCTCAGTGACAGCATGGTGACAACACGGGGCTGCCTGTGCCTGCCTCCATGTGGTGGTCAGAGCACAGGGAATGGTGTCCCTCAAGTGATGGTGACACACAAGTGATAGGGACACCATATGATGGTAACAACACTGACAGCTAGGGATGGGGACACTGCATCACGGCTGTTCCACATCCAGGTCACCTGAAGACAGTGACACTCAGTGACACCCAACAATGGTGACACCAGCGACCCTATATCACACCTGCGTCAGACCATTGGAATGCTTTTTATGGCTTTACAGTTCCTCTGGAAGCAGTTACACCCACCAGCTAAATAAAAGCTGTCCCTTAGATGCTGTGCAGTACAGCTGTGGAGGCACAGTGCTCCACAACAGGTATAATCTGTCCTAATTTAAAAAAAAAAAAAAAAAGTGGCTGCAGAAGCTCTTCCAGAAGAAGAATAAGGCAGCAGAACCTTATGCTCATGCTGCAATACAAATGCTACAGGAGCAGAAACAAACTGGGAATCTCTGGATCCCTCCTGGGAAGGCAAAACTGCAAAGCGATGCACCAGCCGTGTTCGGTAGTGCCCTCCCACCCTAATTTCCTGCTCCCCCTCTCCTTGTCCGATCCCACTGGTGAGCCAGGAATGAGCTGCCCAGTGCTGCAGAGCATTGTGCAAAGCCAAGCTGGGACCTCCTCCCCTTCTCCTGCAGCTCAGTGTGCAGCCTCACCTCCTCCTCTGGCAGAGCTGCTGATCCCATATGTGCCATTGGGATGCTCCTCTAACCCAAAGCTCCTTCCCACCCTGCCAAGAAAAAGCAAACCAACCCCCTGCCAATAGCACAGCTCCACAGCAGGGAATGCACACAGCTTCACGCCACTCCCCTTCACCCTGTCCTACCTAAGAGACCAAAGGAGCACTGATCTGGAAATTGGTACAAAGCACAGCAGCGTCACTTTAAAATGCAAGTTGTGTTTTTGTTGTCGGGTATTACAGCCCAAAGGTTATAATAAAGTTCATGTAAAGGAGGATAAAATACAGATGTTCCATATACAGAAGCAAAGAGGAAAGGTTGTGAGGGGGTTTCCCAATGAGAAGTATGATTTCAGAAAGGGACACGTACAGAGTACCCAAAGGGATATTGAGGCAAAGGTAACAATGACTGCTACAAAACCAATGGTACAGAGAGAGAATTCACTGCCAGGAGTAGCTCACAGTCCAGTGATAAAGATTCACAGCACTGGCTGCAAGGTTGTGTTTTAATTCAAAACCCTAATTGAAAACAATCTGCATTTCTGAGCTAACTGTACTTTTAGTAGGGGTGGATCGCTAAACAGTGCTGCAAAACTGGGGAGCAATAAGGGGCATAGCAAAGGGGGCTTGTGCACAAAGGGAGTGATGCAAAGCCTTGTGCAAACCAGAGGGCTGCGAGGGATGGCAGGCTTTTGGGTCCAAAGCAATGAAGGAGGGGTGGGGGGCACAGGAAAGGGAAGCAGGAATGGGAACTGGTGAGGAGAGGAGGAGGAAGGCAGTGTGGCTGAGGCGTGCAAGATGGGATGGTGTGTTTGCACAGCCAGTGGAAAGGTGGTGACTGCACACTTGTGTGTGGCACAGGGGGTGGACCAGAGTGCAGTGGCCAGGTCCTCCCTAGGCAATGTCAGGTGTCAGCAACAGCAGGAGAACTTGGAACATTGCCTCCAAGAAGAACAGTGCCAGGATGGCAGCTTGGTGGTCCGAAGCTGCATAGTTTCTACTCTGGACCAGTAGTCGCGCTTCAGCTCACGGAATGCCACTGGACAAATCTGACCGTAAGCTCTTTGTCAATCTGTAATTGTGACTGTTTTTTATTGACTACAACCAAACTTGGAGTGCCAAGCTGAGCGGCACTCAGAACGCTGCCCTGTAATGCTGCGCACTGCAGCCGCTGCTTTCTGATGCTCTTCCTCTCAATCCTTCAGCTGCAGCTTCTGCATCATCTCCACAAGGCTGTTCATTGCGGAGGACTGGAAAGAAACAAGGCAAATGTAGAGATAGGACAGAAACAATCTAGGGAGATCTCATTAAGAAAGTCTGATCAGTAAACCTTCCAGAACAGCCCCGTGCGGAACAGCACATTCCTGCCATTCAGGTCACTGACATTCCTTCCCATAGCACGCTGCCTATGGTAAGATATGAATCTTTCATGCTCTGCTGGGGGAACAAGGTTTCAAATGTCGCAGTGCCCGACATGGCAACCTTTTTTATCACAGCAAAACCCTCCAGCTGTTACCAACAGTGTCCTTCTCAAGCCAGAGGAAGGCATCCAAGCTCCCCTAGGCAGCTCTCACTCACAGTGTGATTTCCTCAAACACACAGCGGGCTGTTTTTCTATTACATTGCTTGCCTTGGGATTCTGCAATATCTTTCATGTCTGACAGACAGAGGCACTGAGAGCAACAAGAGCCATGTCTGTGTTTATCAAGGACTCACCTCTGCACGGGCAGCAGCAGCTCTCAGAGACGCCTTCTTCAGTTCCACTCTTCTCTCTTTTCGTTGTCTTCTTGCTATAAAGCAAGAATAAAACTGAATTCATTTTGTCAGCAGCAAAACTGCAGAAACATGAGTACCATTAGAACAGATGGCAGAAAAAAGACAAAGGAAATTGGAAGCCTCTCAGTGAATGACATTTGCAGTGGAAAGGTGCAGAAGACCACCATGGAGTCAACAGAAAGAGATGGGGTTACATACTGTGGCACCTCACTGCCTTTGGACTTTGTAGGCTTCAACTCTTTTCCCCTCTGCACAGAAGGAAAAAGCAAAGCAAACCCTGTGCAACTTCAGTGTGTTTGATAAGGGCAGCACCTACCCTACAGGGCGGGTACCACAGCACCTTCTTACCTCTTAGCTTGGAGCTCCGTGCTGCAGCAGGCCCAGGCTGTGCTGCTGGAGCTGGCACTCTGTCTCCGCTCTGACTCCTCGCTCTTTTGTTAGCAGGCAACTGAGATGCTGTTTGCCGCTCTTCTTCCAAGCCCTTGCGTTTACATCCAGGCAGGGACTTGGAGATAGAGCACGGACACACTGCAGGGGAAGGTCTTCTCCCTGAGCTGGGACCTGCTGCTGTAGGAAGCCCTCCACCCTGGCAGCGAGCTCTCTCAGAAAGGACTTCCTGCACCGCTTTTGCGTAGATCTTTCCATTGGGCTCAGCACCTATATCTGTCAAGAAAGGAGAAGCAAGAAGATATAATGAGAGCCCAATACTAACTTTCAGTCTGCAAAATGGACCACAAAGCTAGGACATCTCATCTGGAGTGTTCACGGTCACAGATTTTAGGATTGTGGGTGAACTGTGGGTTTGTATTTCAATTCAGCACAGGAAAGATAACTATAAATCCTGGGGATTAAGACCTCAAGCAACACGCAATGAGAACAGTACCAGGAAGAACAGAGAGAAAGCCTAACTAGAAAGACAGTGCAGCAAACCCAGATGCCTGCTTGTGTGTCTGTACCTCTCTTGGGTGCCATGCCATGGTCTGTAGCTCTCCCCTGGCTTTCCACAAGGCTGCGCTTCAGAGGAAGGTCACTGGCATCAGCTTCTGACAGAAAGGAAACAAGAAAGACATGAAGAACATCTCTTTGGAAGAAGATTTTATCACAGTCAGACACAAACTTCCTAAAGCACAGTTTCTCCCATTTGCCTTTCTGCTGATACAACACTCTGCCATTTCTGCAGCCAGCACAGATCTGCAGTGTCCCTTCCTCTCTCCTCCACCACACACAGCCCTGCATACAGCCCTATTTAGAGGCAGGTACCTGCACCACAGTTCACAAGAGCTTCTTACCTGCGGAGACTTTCCGTTTCCCCCCTTCCCCAGCGCCATTCCACGGACGTGCAGGCTCCGTCCCTACAACAAAATACAATTTGCTGATTTAACAGAAACCAGTACCTGTAGAAGTATTGTCCTGTTAGCCCAAATCCACCCCCAAAACAACAAAACCCCCAAAATCTCATTCTTCCTCAGATGGCAGCAGAACTCGTTTGCCTGACAGCTCTACATTCGGCAGGGCAGAGGTGCATCACCAAAAAAAATGGTATCAGGTGCAAAAGTTGAGACACATTTTTTGGCTCTAAAAAGAATTCACTCGACTCTAAGCATTTATATGCCGACTTCTGTCTCACTGCTGCCACCAACTGCCGCTGTTGGCCTCTCCAATGCTTCCACAGTGGCTTACATGACATCCCTGCAGCACTGCACCCACTCAGAAGTAATACT
>JAPSGF010000193.1:112137-149550 GCA_035772895.1 Perdix hodgsoniae
GGATCGAGACGCGTTGGAGCCCGGCAGAGAGTCAGGAGGGCGCCTTCGCTTCTCGCGCGGCTCAAATCGGCAGCGCTGTGCTGAGCTGCTGCCCCGCAGCTGCAGTCCCCCCAAGTGCCGGTTTCCATCTCTCTGTCTATCACCGCGCGCAGTCCCGGAGCTGCGTGAAGCCGACTTGGAGCCGCTTCGTGTTGCCCCTAGGAGGGAAGCCGTGAGGGGTGGATGATTGTTAGGGTGGGACCTGGTTGGGAATGCGGTCATTTCTCTGTTTATTGCCCTGTATGTTAAATGATTAAATGTAATAGCATTCGTTTGTCAACATATCGACTGCAGTCCCCGTCTCCGTGCCCACCACTGGGTAAGGACAGGGTAGCAAAAATGGCTGTGTCATAGGACTGCAACTACCAACTCCGTTCCTCCCCCCACATCCCCTCCCCTCCTCAGCACTGCGTGGGAAACGGCTGGGCTGGGATTCCGGGAGAGCTGGGGCGGCTCAGCCCGCAGAAGAGGAGCTCGGGGGATCCCGGGCGCGGCCGTCAGTCCCTCCAGGGAGGTGCGGAGAGGACGGAGCCGGGCTGCGCCCGGCGGTGCCCAGCAGAGGACCGGAGGCTCGCGCTGCAGCACGGCAGGTTTCCCTGTATGTCACCACCGAGCCCCCAGCTCGGGTCAGCGCCGTTGCATATTTTTGCAAATGATCACGATGCAGGAGATGAATGAATCCTCGTGAAATCCACCAGGCATCCTAAGGCACGAGGTGCTGCTGGCACTCCTGAGGTTTTTAAGGGGCAGCAGAGGCAATTGGAGGGCTCAGGGCGGTAGCTAGGGTCTCTTGAAGGGACTTTGAGGTGCTGCGGATTCAGAATTGTATTTTTTAACTCGTGGTTCATACCGAAGGTGACAGTTCAGCTCAGTACCTCGAGGTGGCAGCAAGATCCCCAACAGTGGTAACGTCGGCTCCCCAGAGCCATGTGTATGGCTGTGAGAATGATGGAGGGTGCAAGAAACATAGAACATGCACAGGGCGTATGATTGCCATGACACAGGGATGACATACTCGTATTACTTTCTATATCCTTTCTATATCCCTTCAGCAGTTGGGTTAAAGCCTCCTGAAATCATATGAATGATAAATCCCTCTTGACAAACCTGATGTCATTCTATGATTAGGTGACCCGCTTAGTGGATAACGGTGGGGCCACACGGATGTGACCTACCTGGACTTCAGGAAAGCCTTTGACACTCTTCCCCGGAGTATCCTCATGGATAAGCTGGCTGTCCATGGTTTGGATGAGCGTATGCTCTGCTGGGTGAAACACTGTCTGGATGGCTGGGCCCAAAGAGTTGTGGTCAATGGAGTTAAACCCAGCTGGTGGCCAGTCATGAGCTGTGTCCTCCACGGCTCAGTGCTGGGGCCACTCCTATTTAACAACTTTATCGATAATCTTGATGAGGGGATTGAATTCACCCTCACTAAGTTTGCAGACGACACCAAGTTGGGAAGAAATGTTGATCTGACAGAGGGGAGGAAGGCACTGCAGAGGGACCTGGACAGATCAGTGAATGGGCTGAGGCAATCTGTATGAGGTTCAGTAGGGCTGAGTGTCAGGTCCTGGGGGCTGGTCATTTCTCACTGGTGACAGGATGAGGGGAAATGGCCTCAAGTTGTGCCAGGAGAGTTTAGGTTGGATACCAGGAAAGAATGTCTATACAGAGAGGGTGGGTAAGCACTGCAACTTAGAGACAAGGAAGTGGTGCAGGACCATGTCAAGGGCCTTGCACAAGTCCAGGAAGATAACATCAATTGTCCTCCTGTTGTCCATCAGTGCCAACACTGCATCATGGAAGGCACCAGGTGGATCAGGCATGATCTGCCCTTGGTGCAGCTATGCTGGCTGTCCCGGATCACTTCTTAATCTCTCATCTGCCTTAACACATCTTCTGGGAAGATCTGCTTCATGATCTCAAATACCTACGAGATCGGTGTGACTTGTGCACTGGTAGGTGTAGTGTGGAAACTTCTTACTCTGAAGAGAAGCCAATGTGAATGTGCTCTGGGAGAATTAAGCAGAATCTGACACAGCCAGCACAGTTAAGAAATAGATCTTTTATTCATTATTGCACGAGCAATCTGGAAAGCCACAGCTGGTCACAGCAGTGATTGTCCAGGTGTGGGACATGGTCCCTGCACCCTACCCCAGGGGGACAGCTGTCATCTACTGGAGGATGGGAGCAGGGAAGGTTGCAGTGCCCAGCGGAGCTTGGGACAAATCATTCTCTTCTGCATGGCCAGGGGGATGTAGGCCAGGCTGGGGGGCCACAAGGGCTGCACTGGGGACAGCAGAGCCAGGGTGCTGCCTGGTTTGGGGGGGGGGGGGGGATGTTCTGTTGGGGCTCTTTGGCACCTAGGCTGGATGTCTTGACACATGTGAAGGCCCATCTGTCGTCCTGACTGTCTGTAGAATATGAGAAAACCTCCGCAAATATCTTTGTTTCGCCAACTTCCCTCTCTGTCTCACAGGACCTGAACAGGATGTACCAAGACACATTTCAGATGAGCCAGCTACTGAATGGAGCTTTGTTTTGGGGCTGTGAGCTGACAGCTCACAAAGGAAGTAAAAAGCCATGACATACCCATGCCATCTGCTGTAGCTTTTGTCCCAGGAGCTGGCTGGGATTCTGCATCCCACTCACCTCCACTCACATCTGTAAACAAACAGGACAGAGCAGTTCATGTCAAACACGTCCATATCCATCTCCAGATGGGAACAATGAAGGATCACTCCACAGCACCCTTCTCTCCCTTCCACACAGCAGCATCTCAACCATAGGTTTTGGGTGCCTGCAGTGGCAGCGTGCTGATGCACAACAATCCATGTGTGGAATTGTCTGGAGATGGGGAGGGGAAGAGAATGCAGAGGATGGAGAGGGGAAGAAAAGAGAACAGTAGGGGGAGCTCCAAAGGCTCTGTCTTGGCAGTGATTTAGCTCTGGGTTCCACCTCAGGAACAAAAGCTGTGCCTGACCAGAACGCTGGATTAAAAGAACCAGTGTAGTCATCTAGGGTTACAAACAGATGAGAGAAGTTCCCATTAAATGCTGTGATCTTTTTTTCCATCAGAGATCAGAGCTAGGCCAGGTAATGCGATGGGAGAAAGATCCAGGTTGTCAGTTCCACAGCTACAGAGTGGGCAGGGAGACCCACTGGCTGACGACCATGGGCAGGTTTCAAAATACTCTCCAGGCCATGTGCAGCACCACCATGGACCACATGGACCGTTTGGCCACTCAGGCCTTACTTACTTACCATTGCAGATCAGTGGTGGGCAGAAAGGAAGGTGACACTAAAATGCAAGAGGAAAACATGCAGCCAGAACTTTGTTCTCCTCAAGTTCAGAGTCCCGACTCCATTTTTTGCTAGGCCTTCATTCTTCAAGATCACAAACTCCACCAAGACACGTCACTACAGCCCAGGCTTCCCTCCAGTCTTACCCTCTCTAACACTCTCCTCTGCATTGGTGAGCACCAGGTCCAGTAAGACTTCATTTTGGGTTGGTCCATCCATTACCTGAACCAGGAGGTTATCCTTGACAGACTCCAGGAATCTCCTGGATTCTCTGCCACCTGCTGTGCCACTCTCCCAGCAGATATCTGGGTGGTTGAAATCCCCCATCAGGACAAGAGCCCGCGAGCATGACAGCTCCTGCAGCTGAAGAGAGAAGGTCTCTTCAACAGGCTCCTCCTGATCAGGTGGGCTGCAGCAGACCCCAACCACTAGGTGCCCTTTACTGGACCGATCCTTGATTTTAATGCACAAGCTCTCAACCTGATCGTGGCTGTTCCTCAGACACAGCTCTTGACATTCGATCCACTTCCTAGCACAGAGGGCAATTCCCCTCACCATAGCTAATGCTGCGTGGGATGTTTTGACACTGGATCTGACATCAGCCAGCCTCTTGGGCTGGGGTTGTCGCTTCAGGACCCGGGGCTGGTCTGAACCTTTCCAGCTGTGGCTTTAGGCTTCAGGGATGATGCCAGCCTCTCTGCCTTTCAAGCTATGGTTTTCAGCCCCATGGCTGGCGTAAGCCACTCTGGCTGAGGCTTTAGGCCCTAGAGCTTGAGCCAGCCTATAACAACATGCATTTTAAAATGGCTCATGGAAGTAAATGAAAGCAAGAGAACATGGAGCTCTGCTGGGTATTTCTAGAATTGGGATAGAGACAAGAGAGCGTGCTCAGCCTTGTGTGGTTGGTTGTACCCATCAATACCAATCATAGCTGAAACCATCTTTACATCTTTATTAGGCACTCCTCTGTCTGCCTCTTTTTGTCTCTTTTTGTTTTGTTTTCTGGAATGCAGGGATTTCTCTTAGTGGCCCACAGACACTGACAGAATAAGCAAGTCTAAATTATCACTGTTCTTTGCCTTCCACAATAGAAGATGGCTGTACTCTGAGGGCAGGCAAAGGCAGGGACAAGGGTCAGGAGCAAGGGCAGAGTGGTTTCTTTCTTGTTCAGTGGAAGGAAGGACTGTGTTTAATGCAGATGGATTTGCCATAGTGTTTCTTACAAGGACTGACAGTGGGATGAAATGTGCCCTGAAGTTGGCAAAAGAGAAATGCAAATCATGGTAAGTCTCCGCCATTGTACTGAGGACCCTGCCTGGGAGCAGAACACTGTGAGAGCCCCACCACCTTCTGCCTGTGAATTGTGTAGAGTCCCTGTCCTAAACTGCATGTTTCCTATGCAAAATGGTCATTCTGGAAAGCCCCAGCTCCTTGGGTTACAATATTATGTGAAGAATCTCAGGTTGAATTATTTAGAAATACTTTTTTGTTGGTGGCCAAGTAAAACATGGCAACAGAGGTGTTGCTTTCCGTAGCAACTTCTGATGTTCTTTGTCCCTGTGTCCCAGGATGCCGCTTATGATGAAACCAACCCTATACCCGTGTGGGACCAAATCACCACGCACAGACCCCCAGTATGGTGCACGGCAAAGTGGCAGTTTATTCTTCTTGGTGTGTGTTTTTTATAGTAGCTGTGTTTTTGTTTTTTGTCTACGTCCCTTACGCGTGTCTTATCAAATTACGTCGCACATGACCGATAACAGAGCAGGGGAGGTCCTGTCTCGTCACATCCCAAGTCCCCCACATATGCCTACTGCAACACAGAGGCAGCCAAGGATTATCTCAGGAAATAAAAGGGGACAAAAACACCTCCTCTATCAAGCCCAGACTTGATGGGAAAGGAAGAGCTGAACAAGTGTGCGTGTTTGGGGTTTCATCTCCTAGACTGCACCCAGAGAAGGCAAATGATTCTGATGCTGCAGTCTTGGAATTCCAGTCAGTATACAAACAGGATTTCTGTGCTGAGATGAATGTATGTCTCTGCGCAGCTTCTAATCTTTTGGATTTTGTGTTGTAATGCAGTGAATCTACTGGGGAAGATTTATCATCGCTGTAGCTAACCTGCATGGGAAAAATCGACGTTAGATCTTACATCCAATCTTTGAACAAAGCTTTGGCTTGCCAGTGCTTTCCGTTGTCTCCACTTGTCTGGTGCCTCCTGGAAACATATTCCTGATTGGAAAATCTGTTCTTATTTCCTAGCTTTTATGCAATAAAGGAGCTTTTGAAATGTTGCTTCTTGCAGCGGTTCAGTGTTTCAGGAGACAGAAAAACAGGGCTGGCAGAGACTGGATTTCTGTTGTTAGTAAAGCTGAGCTGAGCTCTGACCTGATTCTTGCACCTGGCAATGTGAGCAAAGCCTGCAGACACAGAGGAATAGTTTTTCCCTGCAGGCTGAGCATGGCAGAAGCAGATCCTTGCTAGGAGAGCTCATGATTTACAGCATCAGGCCGTATAGGAAAAGGAATTCTAAAAGCAATCTTGCTAGTTCTTTTTTAGCGGAGTGGTTTTTGAGCAAGAAAAGATTTGAGATGCTGTTTGCTCATGGAAGACAGGCGAAAAGGAAGTAAAGGGCATGCTGTGCATGGCCAGCTCATTGCATCTGCACCGTTCTCCTCCTGCTCAAAGGAGGAGCAGCTCAGCGAGCTTGGCCTGGGCCACTGAAGGGAACGTGCGAACATCTGGACCGGCCCCTCCATTCCCGCCTCCTCTGCACGCCTTGCCACACTTTCCTGCTTTTCATGCCAGCGTGGGGCAGAGTGGCTTTCAGCTGAGCTGAGTGGCAGAGACGTCACAGTGTTCAGTGGAACTGCCTTCCACAGCACTGGGCTGTATGGGCTACTTTTAGTGGTGCTGGGATGGATGGCCTGCTCTGGCACTGGAGAAGAAAAGCAGTAGGCCATCCAACTCCTTGTGGTTTCCATTTAGACTGCAATAAAGGAAATATCTCATCATAGCTATGAGCCAGTTGAGTCAAAGGAAGCTCAGCAACTCAGCTTTTTGGATTGTGGCATCTCACTCATAGCAGAGTTTGAAAGCTGAATGGTGTCTAGTCCAACAAGCTTATTCTCTTAGGCCATGGTGAAGCCAAGTAAACCAACTCAGGAATGGGACATGCCAATGGGTTCTGTCAAGCAGGCATTTCTGTAATTACAGTGTGGGGTGCGTGGGGATCGCTCCACCAACATGCACACCCAGAGAAGCAGTGACTATGGATTTATAGGCATAGCATATACATATTCATTACATTCCAAGGACATAGGCAGAAATTCCAAGAAATAATTAACATCTCTGGTGGCCAGGGGATGAAGGCTAACAGTCATCCTCGCTGTAAATTTCCAAGCTTTTAAGGGGGGCTGCCCAAACCGGCTCCCACTGATGTTAGGTTGAGCTGAGGCATATGTTTTGCCACGTTATCTTCAACAACAGGATCTATTCTAAACTGATTCCAAAAATCCCATCAGAGGGAACAGATGTCCTGGCAGATGTAACAAACCAGGTGTGAGCACTGTATTTCCAATTTCACACTGAAGTCGTTGGAGGAAAGGTAGTACCTCCAGCCTTGATCCTTCACAGCTGTTTCAAAGAACTATCCTATCATTCTTTGATCCTCAAGGACACTTCCAAACCAAGCCATTCTGTACTACTTAAGATCTTCAAGGACTCTTCCAACATAAACCATCCTATAGTTCTGTGATCTTCAAGGATCCTTACAACACAAACCATTCTATAGTTCAATAATCACTAAGGAACATCCCAACCCATGCCATCCTATGGTTCTATGATCTTCCAGGACCCTTATGACACAAACCAATCTATGGTTCTTTGATCATCAAGGAATCTCCCAACATATGCTATCCCAAACCAAGCCATTCTGTGGTTCTTAATGATCTTCAAGGACTCTTCAAATATAAAGCATTCTATGGTTCTATGATCTTCAAGGACTTTTCCAACACATCCATTCTATGGTTCTTAATGATCTTCAAGGACCCTTTGAACACAAACCATCCTAGAGCTCTATGATCTTTAAGGGCCATCCTGTGCTGGTGATGTTACAATGACGGGCTGACCTCACAGAGGCCCCGGGGAGCCATGGGTCAGCGCTGAACCTGCCAGCTCCATTCTGTGGGTGGTGCAGGTCCTGTGAGCATCAGTGCGAGTGGTGAAGCAATGCGGGCCCAGTTTGCCAGCGGAAATTTAACAGCGCTGCAGCGCGTGAAGCTGCTGCAGGAGCTGATACAGGTGAGCTCTGGGTGGACAGGCACAGAAGGGCTGGTGGGACAAGCTGATGGCTGGAGGGCACCCTTCCCGTGGCATGGCAGCAGAGGGCTGGGCACCTCCGGCAGGATGCAGAGCTGCTGGCAGCACCTCAGTGCCAACGCCACTCCTCTCTCTTCCCACAGGCTCATGAGTGGGTTGCGGTGGACCACAGAGCCATGGCCAGGGAATCGTTCATGAAGGTGAGCAGATGTAGCAGCATGGGGCCAGTGTGCGTGTGCAGGCACAGCAGTGCTGACAAGGGGAAATGGCTTTAAGTCGAGGGAGAGAAGATTTAGGTTGGATGTCAGGGAGAAATTCTTTACAGAGAGAGTGGTGAGGTGCTGGAACAGCCACCTGGAGAGACTGTGGATGCCCCGTCCATCCCTAGAGGTATTCAAGACCAGGTTGGATGGGGCCCTGGGCAGCCTGCTCTGGTATTAAATGTGGAGATTGGTGGCCCTGCATGTGGTGGAAAGGTGATAGAGATGATCCTTAAGGTCCATTCCAACCCGGGCCATTCTATGTGATTCTGTCTTGGTTCTATCAGGACTGTGTGCCATCCTGCAGGCTGCTGTGCACAGCGCAGTGCTGCAGAGCTGTGCTTCCTGGCCCTGTGCTCTCCAGCAGTCTTGGGTGAGTTCTGCTTCTCCCAGGAATCTCCTGTTCCTGGAACCTCTGCTGCTCCCTTGCACACACATCTGTGTGCACATACGTGTGCAGAACCACACACTCACATGCAAAGACTTTCCTACACACATACCTGCACATTCACACACACGTGGAAGCACATCCTTGCAGATCTGCATGCACACTCCATCCATGTGCATGTAAATATGTGCAAAACCACGAAACCACAACAGTCCCTCAGACTGCAGCTCCAGGTTAATCCCGCAGTGTTCAAACAAGGAATCCTGCAGCAACCCACATCTCAGGATGGGGCTGCAGCTGTGCCCCAGTGCCTTCATTAAAGAGAGGGGAATGAAGGAGCGTAACGGGGCATCTTTCCTCCTGACATTTCCCACCATCTGCATGTTGGCTGTGCTGTGTGAGCAGCATTTGGTCACAGAACTGTGAGTGCAGCTATGTGTGCACACGGGGTGTGAAGAGACGGTGTTCAACATCAGAGTGTGCACTGCATGTAGCTGTGTGCAAGGCTGGAGCTGTGCTTGTGTCTTCATGCAAGTGGGTGTGCAAAGCGAAGAGTGTGTATGTGCATTGTCATGGAATTAACTAGATCAATCTATGCCTGCGACAGGAGGCAGTAGGCCTCTGCCCCCCCTCCCACTCCCCAGCCCCGCAAAATTGGAAGAGAAAGGAATAGGGAGATCATAGAATCACAGGGTTGGAAACAACCTATAAGATCATCTAGTCCAACTGTCTTCACATTACCACTGCTACCACAAGCTAATAAACCAGATCTCGCAGCTCCTCATCCAGACGCCTCTTGAACACTGCCAGGGACGGCGACTCCGCCACCTCACTGGGCAGCCTCACTGGGCAGCCATTTCAGTGCCTGACCACTCTCTGAGAGAAAAGGTTCTTCCTTAAGTCTAACCTACACCTCTCCTGGTACAACTTGGGGCCATTTCCCCAGGTCCTGTTTGTTGCCTGAGAGAAGAGGCCAAACCCCTCTTCACCACAACCTCCCTTCAGGAAGTTGTAGAGTGCAATGAAATCTCCCCTGAGCCTCCTCTTCTCCAGACTAAACAATCCCAGTTCCCTCAGCTGCTCCTCATAAGACTCATGCTCCAGACCCCTCACCAGTTTCATTGCCCTTCTCTGGACACGCTCCAGGGCCTCAATGTCTTTCCTGTAGTGAGGGGCCCAAAACTGAACACAGTACTTGAGGTGCGGCCTCACCAGAGCTGAGTACAGGGGGATGATCACCTCCCTGCTCCTGCTGGCCATGCTATTTCTAATGCAGGCCAGGATGCCATTGGCCCTCTTGGCCACCTGGGCACACTGTCAGCTCATGTTCAGCCGAGCATCAACCAACACCTTCCTCTTCATGTCCCTTCAACATCCCTTTCCTCTTCACAGTCATCCAGCCACTTGTCCCCAAGCCTATAACGCGCATGGGTGTTACGGTTTTGTAATTTCTTTGGTTTGCGTTGCTATTCCACATCAGAACATCATGCAAGATAATGGGAGTTAAGGAGAGAGTTTTTTTTCCTTTCCTATGGACTGCCTTAATTGGGCATGGGGGGGGGGGGAGGGAGGGGAGGGGAGCAGTGCTGGAAAAAGGGGACGGTGTCTTCGCCCCATGGTTCCCTGCGAGGAGACAGCGTGGTTGGAGCCTTTCCGACTCCCACAGCCCGCCGATGAGGTTTAGCTTTGTTTTTCTCCTTGTTGAAACTCTCTGTTGTTGTTTAGTATCATTAGGTTCATTAAACTGCCATTCGTTCTCAGATCGTTCCTTTCTTTTCATTCCTTCCCTCCTAGACCCATTCGCCGTTTTTTTTCTTTCCCCTCTCTCGGAGCGCACGTGGCCAGGCCGCGCCGTGCTGCTAGAGAAGGGAGGCGCTTCGTGCTTTCTCTCCCCGGGTTTTGTCCCCGCTGTCACGGAGTGAGCTCTAGAGAGCACCCCATGACAATGGGGTTGTGGCCAAAATGCAGGACCTGGCACTTGGCCTTCTTGAACCTCATTCCATTCATCCCAGCCCAGCGATCCAGTTTATCTAAGTCCCTGTGAAGGGCCTCCCTACCCTCAGGCAGATCGACACCAGCTCCCAGCTTGGTGTCATCTGCAAACTTACTGAGGGTGCACTCAATCCCCTCATCTAGGTCATCAATAAAGATATTAAACAAGATAGGCCCCAGCACTGACCTCTGGGGGACACCACTTGAAACAGGTCACCAGCTGGACTCCATTAACTACCACCCATTGAGCACGGCCCTCTAGCCAGTTTCTTATCCAAAGGAGTGTGTACCTGTCCAGGCCACAGGCATCCAGTTTTCCCAGA
Source organism: Perdix hodgsoniae (assembly GCA_035772895.1). Lineage (NCBI taxonomy): Eukaryota > Metazoa > Chordata > Aves > Galliformes > Phasianidae > Perdix > Perdix hodgsoniae. The sequence goes on from JAPSGF010000193.1 coordinate 122,763, forward strand.
AGAAGCCTGTGAGAGACCATGTCAAAGGCTCGGTGAAGTCTAGGTAGACTACACCAACAGCCTTTCCCTCATCTACCAGTCTGGTCACCCAGTCATAAAAGGAGATGAGGTTGGTCAAGCACAACCTGCCGTTCATGAACCCGTGCTAGCTGGGCCTGATCCCCTGGACACCACGCACATGCCGTGCAATCTCACCCAGGATGATTTGCTACATTACTTTCCCCGGTACCGAGGTCAGGCTGACAGGCCTATAGTTTCCCGGATCCTCCTTATGGCCCTTCTTGAAGATGGGAGTCACATCAGCAAGCCTCCAATCCTCTGGGACCTCTCCAGTTAACCAGGAGTGCTGACAGATGGCCAAGAGCAGCTCAGCAATCACCCCCGCCAGCTCCCTCAGCACCCGAGGGTGTAGGCCATCTGGTCCCATGGACTGGCGACAGTCCAGATGGAGGAGGAGCTCTCTGACTGTCTCCACCTGAATCGCTGGGGGTGCTTTCTGAGTAGCATCCCAGACTTCCAGATCAGGGCATAAAATGCCCAAAGGACAACTGGTCTGGCTATTAAAGGCAGATGTAAAGAAGGCATTGAGGACCTCAGCCTTCTCCTTGTCCTCAGTGGCCACATTCCCTGCTGCATCAAGTATAGGATGAGAATTATCCTTGGTTCTTCTTTTGCCATTGATATATTTATAAAAGGATTTTTTATTGTCTTTTACTGTAGTGGCTAATCTGAGTTCAAGTTGGGCTTTTGCCTTCGTAATGTCCTCCCTGCATACCTTAGCTACTTCCTTGTAATCTTCCCAACTAGACTGTCCCTTCTTCCAGAGGACATAGACTCTCTTTTTCTCCCTAAGTCTCAACAGTAGTTCCCGGCTCATCCAGACTGGTCGTCTACCCCTGCGGCTCACCTTACGGCACTCAGGGACAGTCTGTTCTTGCGCCTTTAAAATTTCCATGTTGAGGAACGTCCAGGCTTCCTGGACCCCTTTACCCTTAAGAAGCAACTCCCAAGGGACCTGTGCTACAAGCGCTCTGAACAGATCAAAGTCCGCCCTCTGGAAGTTCAAGAAAATAGTTTTGCTGGTCACTCTTTTGACACCCCCAAGAATAGAGAATTGTACATTTCCATGGTCGCTCTGCCCAAGACGGTCCCCAGCCTTCACTTCTCCCACCAGTCCTCTGTTAGCAACGATCAGGTCTAGTAGGGCACCACCTCTGGTAGGCTCTCCTACCAGTTGCATAAGGAAGCAATCCTCCACGCACTCTAAAAACCTCCTTTACTGCTTCCTCTGTGCTCTATTATATCCAGCATATGTCAGGGAAGTTGAAGTCTCCCATGAGAACAAGTGCTGGCGATCACGTGACTTCCGCAAGCTGTTCATAGAAGGCTTCATCCAACACTTCATCCTGGTTAGGCAGTCTATATCAGACCCCCACCAAGATGTCTCCACTACAGGCCTTCCCCCTGATCCTTACCCATAGACACTCAACTCTGTCATTACGAACCCCAAGCTCTTCAACCTCAAAACAGTCTTTGATATAAAGGGCCACACCACCACCCTTCTTTCCTCGTCTGTCCCTTCTGAAGAGCTTGTAACCATCTATCACAGCACTCCAGTCATGGGAGTGGTACCACTATGTTTCAGTAATAGCAACAAGGTCATAATTAGCCTGAGTCACAATCGCTTCCAACTCTTCCTGCTTGTTGCTCATGCTGCGTGCATTGGTATAGATGCACTTCAGTTGAGTCGTCTGCCTCCCCCCCAGCTTAATCATCATCCTTCTAGGCTCATCTCTTGTGGGGCCTGGTTTGTCCCCTTCCCCGTTCATAGCTAATTTAAAGCTCTTTCTATAAGCCCCGCTAGCTCCTGCACTAGTATTCATTGCCCCCTTAGGGATAGGCGGGTTCCATGGACAGACAGGCTGAGTAAACCGCCCCATGATCAAAGAATACAGAGTTTCTGGCTCGACACCAGCCTCTGAGCCAATTATTCATTGCTTGTGCTTTCCAATCCCGCTCGGTGTCCCTTACTGCCCCCCCTGAATGTATAGAGCAGAAGATCACTTGAGCTCCTGCTCCTTGAACTAAACACCCTAAATACCTGAAATCTTTTTTCATAGTTTGTAGATTTTTCTGAGCAATTTCATCACTGCCAACCTGAACTACGAGCAGTGGGAAGTAATCTGATGACCTAACCAGCTTAGGGAGTTTCCCAGTTATGTCCCTGACCCGAGCCTCAGGAAGGCAGCACACTTCCTTACGGACCTGGTCAGGTCTGCATATGGGACCCTCCGTTCCTCTGAGGAGGGAGTCACCCACCACAACCACCCTTCTTCCTTTTCTTCAGAGGCAGTCTCAAGGCGTTGGGGTGACCGCATCACCCTAGGCTCTCTCCTAGGCAGATCCTCCATCGCCTCTCCACTCACTCACAAGTTATGTCTGTAGTTCTTACTTTGATGATTTGCTATGTGCAGTGATTTGTTGACAAGATCCCCATGTGAGGATACATTTCTGCCACCAAAGAACATTTTGTGCCTTGATAAAACTAGTGCAGTCTGGTGAAGTGTTCCCCCCAGAGGTTGAGCATGGATAACACAGAATTAATGACCATTTTCTCCTCTGTGGTAGTCTAATTTCTCCTCTTTCACTGTGCATCTGTCAAAAAAGAAAACACTAAGCTACAACGAGTGGCACATTATTGCATTAATAATCCATCAGCATCGTTCAAAGCTCTGCAACTTATTTGCTGGCTTACATGTCAGAATTCACAAACCAGATTGCTGGAAAATATACAGAAAAGGTATTCCTTTAAATGTTCTCTCACGGTTTTTCACCCTCCTTACTGTGCTAATGGATTGCAGTAATATTTTGCCAAATAATAATTTGGGCATCTTGAACCATCATGATTATTTCTGCCAGTGTCTTGAACTGTGATGTGGAGTGTAGCACAATGTCACTGTAACAGAAGGGAAAAGTAGGGAAGGTAAAAGGAGAAAGACTCAAAGTTAGCAAGTAATTAGTAAAAACCAAAGGTTGAAAAGTGATTAGCTAGAGGTGAATGAAATCGCAGGTGCTCCCTCTAAAGGTAGGCAATCCAATTAGACACAGACAGCAGGATAGATCAGCAATTACATCTAAGACTAAAGCAAGGACTTTCTTCCTGTAATTCTGTCACTGGAATCTCAAAGCCCTTGATGTTTCTGGCTATTTTTCAGACCCTCTTGGCTAAAAGTGATCAGTAGCATTAGGATGCATAATTCATAGTGTTAAATAAGTAAGATATGATATGTCTAAGTGCATAACAGACAAGCAAGATAAAATTGTCACTCAAAATAGCAAATTATCTACTACTATTAGACATATATAATTGATTTGTCCCTTTCCACTGACTATAGAGGGAGACTCAAGTTCTGAGCAGTCAACACCTACCTTTCCAAAACCAGCTGAAAGTAATCCCACCCAGGAGGGTAATGGGGATTTCAAGAGAGTCTACTTAAACCTGAAGTAATTCATGACTCAGAGAGAGCTCAACTGTACTCTTGGACAAAAAATAAATAAATCAGCAGATGAACTAAGGCCTGTGCTTTTTCAGCTGTATCCAATTTAATTAAATTTAATCAACACTAACAAATTTCTTCTTCAGTGTGACATCAGACTTTGACGACTAGAATGATAGTATCAGATTAAATTCATTTATCATGCTTAGGAGAAAGAATGCCTGATGTTCCATGGAAAATATATACTGTGCTAATGACAGAGATGATTTAAACTGTGGCAGAACAGTGTCTGCATTTAAAATAAGATTTTAAATCTGCAATGTGAGCTGTCTATTTGAGTTGTCAGTCCAACATTGTCCCTAAAGAAGAAAACAAGCTATATTTTTTCTGGTGAAATTCACATCATCTGTCTTGAAGGCACTGGATGGCAGAACTGCTGAAGGTAGGAGACTCTCTTCAAAGTGCTGGTTGTTGTGATACAAAGAAAATCCGAGGAAGAACTAAGACCAAAATTTGTTGGTTCTGACAGCCATGAAAGAAGCAGTACACGAGGTGGAAGTTGTTCTGTCAGTAAAACAATGACTACCATTTTAGTAAGTAGCAGCTCATGACCAAGGCAATAAGTTAAAAACTCAGAAGTGGTCAAAGAGCTTAGGTAGACTCTACTTCAGCTACACGGATCTAAAAAGTTAAAGAAAAGCAATATAAATAGACGATATTCCAGTATACAAGGAGCTTTTAATGTTTTTATTTATTCTCAGTAGCTTATATCATGGTGTCTCTCAAGATGTGGAACTTTGGTAATGGACTGTTCCTTCATTTTGATGCCAGAGGAAAGAAGGAAAAGCCTTCAAGAATACTTCCTTTCAAATACATCAGATTTTTAACTGCCTAAAAGTGTTAAATTTCCTTATGTTATCATAAAATCATCCACGATTCTCATTTTCACAGTTCCCATTTTCTTGTTGATGTTAGAAATCCCACAACAAAAAGGTACCTTGTGTGAGGTAAATTACAGCAGACAGAAAAACTGGGTTAAGCCAGGTTGGTGAACTGTGACAGTGTTGTGAGCATTGCTCCTGCTTTGAAGATGTATTCTCTATCTTTTGAGAACTGCTGACCAAACCCTCATGTGTACAGTTGAAAATGTACTTCCCCAGCACTCTATCCAAATAAGGATAGATTTCTGTCACCAAATAGTATTTGTGCCTTGAGGTTTACCAGTTCAGTCCCCTGGTGTGTTTCCCCTCTAGGTAATAGAGTTTGAGCCTGCAGATCACAGAGTAAGGACTATTTTCTCACTGTGGTAGTCTAATTTCTTCTTTTTTTCTGTGTGTCAGTTTCCCCTTCAAGGCAGTTAGAAAACAACAAGCTACCATGGGTGGCTGCATGGATAATCTGTTTGCATCACACACTCAGTGGCATTCCTTGGGTAATGAGCCAATGTGACTAATGAAGCAGACGGTAATGAGCTTCACCCTTTAACTTTTCATTAGTGTTCTCCATGGGTATCTTTGCTGCTTATTATCCTTTCCTCCATTAAAAGACAATAAGCAAAGGATATGTATTTGGTTCTGCTTTGTTTTGCTTTGGTTTTACTTTCTTTGGACTGTGACTGTTTTGACTTCCAAATGGTTTCTCAAGACTCTTGCTTCAGTTTTCTTCACACATAGGCACAACTGAGGGTAATGAGCCAGTGCGGATGTTGAAGCGAACAGTACTGAGCTTTACCCTTCATGCTTTATTAGTGTTCTCTATAGATATTTTTCCCTCAAATTATCTCTTCCTCCATTAAGAGATGATAGACAAAGGGCATTTGGCTTTGGTTTGTTATGCATTAATTTTACTCCATCTTGTGTGCTTTTCCTGCAGTTTGCTTCTTTGAAGCCTCTGTGTCCCACAGCCAGTTGGGAAGGCTGTGAATATGAGCCAAAGCTTACTACAGCCTGAGATACCTTGACTTTTGAATATGAATTCATCAAATTCCTCCCCCCCCCCCCCCCCCCCCCCCTAAAAAAACAAAAAAACAAAACAAACAAAAAAACCAAAAAACCCACAAATGCATTAGAAGACATCCTACCAGTCCTCTTAGCTGGGAAAACTAGACTGTGGCAGAGAGCAAGCAGGCACTGCTGAAGTAGAGATGTGCCCACTATTCCCCAAGGTAGCAAAAGGCTTTTGGTTTTTTTGCACTGTAGGTGTTTTGGTTGCCATCTGGGCTGAAGCACTCTGATTTCAGTGTACAAACTGTCCCTCTGGTTCTTTTGATTCCTCCCAGATGAAGCCAAATGAAGAACGAGAACTAGAAAACCACACACTTCTGACGGAATTTGTCCTTTCTGGATTGTCCAGCCACCCAGAACTGCAGAACTTGCTGTTCTTCACATTCTGCTTGATTTATACCTTCACCATCACTGGGAACCTTCTCATCTTCCTGGTCACATTGCATCCCACCCTCCATACGCCCATGTACTTCTTCCTCCGGGTCCTGTCTTTCCTGGATATTTCCACAGCATCCATAGTTGTCCCCAAGATGCTGATAAACTTCCAGGCAGAGGACAGGAAAATTTCCTACATAGGCTGTGCCTCACAACTCTACTTTGTGATTTTCTTAGCTGCCACTGAATGCTACATTTTGGCAGCTATGGCCTATGACCGCTACGTGGCCATATGCAACCCCCTTAGGTATGTCATCATCATGAACAGAAGAGCTAGTCTTTCCCTAGTCCTGCTGTCATACTGCAGTGGTAACGTAGTGTCTGTGGTGCAGACAGCTTGGGTGTTCACACTGCCATTTTGTGGGCCCAATAAGATTAACTACTTCTTCTGTGATATCCCTCCACTCATTATGCTCTCCTGCACAGACACCTCCTTGTACGAAAAGCAGATAGTTACAGCCACGGTGCTGGTCATCTTTATGCCGTTTTGTCTCATCCTGGTATCCTATGCCTGCATCATCTCCACCATCCTCAAGATTTCCTCTGCAGAGGGCAGACGCAAGACTTTCTCCACCTGTTCTTCACATCTCATTGTTGTAACACTTTATTACAGCAGTGGGACCTTAATTTACTTACGGCCCAAGTCCAGTAATTCACAGGACACTAAGAAAGTCTTGTCTCTCATATATACAGCTGTAATCCCCACACTAAATCCCCTGATTTACAGCCTGAGGAATAAAGAAGTGAAAGCAGTGATAATCAGAATTTTAGCTGACCTGAGGAAGATATAAACACATGCTGCTGAAGGGAAGCTTTCTCCTCCTCTGTACGTTTGTTTTGGTTTTGTTTTTACTTTTATGTTTGACTCTTTTTAAATGCCCTCATAACTTGAAATTCTGGAAAAATTGATGTGTTTCAAAGTGTGCTTAGCATCTTTGTGTTTCTTTTGTTCACTATGAGTGTATATTAATTACTAATTACTAATTCAGTATTCATGATTTATTACCTTGTATCAGATGTTGGTGATGGAAGTTTTTCTCTTTTGCTCTTGTGTGATTTTCTCCCTTTGCTGCATGGAAGAAATATGCGTTATTTCATAGAGAAAGATACATTCTCCATCCTAACCCCTGACATCTTTAATAGTCAGGCATCTCATTATTGGACTGGCAAATGGGGAGTGAGCAAGTAAGTGATTGTGTGGTGCTCAGCCACCTGCACCAAGTCAGTTAAAGCACTACACCTCTTAAACTCACTCACTGACTTACCACACATCATGTCTCCTGCTTCACATGTTTCAGGCTGGGAAATAAAGACATAATTTTGTGCCTAGACAAAACCAGCGTCAGTGCTGACAGAGGAAGAAATGGGCAGAGGAGTGGACAGACAGAACAGATGAAACAGCCCAGATGAGTGAAATCATTCATACTCTGTGAGGCAGGTAGCACATCTGAGTGGTTGGAGTGGGCTCTATTTAGAGCCAGCAGGAGTGAATGGCAGAAAAATGTGAACATATGTGAAGCTGGGAAGGAGAATAGATGAGTAACTTTGTAGTTGGATATATGGATGGCCATCCAGGGAAGGGATGGTAGATGAGTGTTGAAGGAGTTGATAAGAAAATGCAGAATGTGAGGGAGAGGATAGAAAAAATTGCCAGGTTCATGACTGATAGGTCATTTCAGCACCTGAAGATGGGTATCTAGAAACACTGGTACAGATTGCTTTTCTGTACTGAACAGAGCCTTAGCTCAGTTGTCAGAGCTTTGAGCAGGAATGCCATTTGCATCAAAGAGTCATAGCACAGGTGGGGGTTCCTTGCATAAATGAGGAAATCCAATCTAACTGCCTTTTCAGAACAATGCCTGTCTCCTATATTTCCTATGCTATCTGTGTTGGCATCATGTGTCTATCGTGGAAATGACAGGAGATCCAAAATGGTACTAGACATTCATGTTTCAGAAACCTTATCTCCCCTCTATATTTGAAAAGGAAGAAAATAATCTTCTTAACAATTCAAGATTTTTATACATTTTGGTATTTTCACATAAATACGTATAAATGAATAAATCTTAGCAGGGAGAAATATCCCTCTTTTCACAGTCACCCCTTATTCATGTCACTGCTTTTTGGCAGTACGCACATTTGTGAACAACTGTTTTCAAGGATGAAGCACAGAAGGAGTAGCATCTCACCAAAAATCTGTGATGAACACCTTGAGACCTCACAACTGCAGCTGCTTCCATGCAAGTATTACTTTAGTTTCATAAAAACAAACTCAACTATCCTACTAGTTTTATGGGTTTTTTTGCTCTCCTTTTTATGTTTTAATAAAAAACATTAACAATTAAAATGTCTTGTTGCTTATACATATTAACTATGCTATATATCTTGTGAAGGCTGCTGCAAAATTAATGCGTCCTTTTTCGTTACGTCCACCCACAACATCAGAGGTGGATTTGGTGGTATGGCAGGAGAGGCTGAACCTTTCAACCAATATCCCTTTACACGTTGTTGCTGTGTGACAGATGTCAGCAGAGTCAGTCTGACTGAATGGAGTCTCACATGAGAGTGTGTATGAATCAAAGTTGGGTCACTGAATTCCTATGTGGAAAAGATGGCACCCACTGACATTCATCAATGCTTGCTGAATATTGAGATGAAATAGTGAATGTCAGCACAGTGAAGGGAGATGGTGCATTTCAACAGTGGCAGTAGTGACAGCGGGTCACCTCTGCTGGTGCAGATGTTTACGAGTGTGGCATGCAGGCTCTTGCCCATTACTGGTGAAAATGCATAGCTAATGGTAGTGACTCTGTTGAAAAAAGGTGTTTTGTAACTTGGAATTTGCACTATCAAACAGTGTTATTCTGCTCTTTGTTTTAGTTTACATGCAAATAATTAGGAGACATTATTTTTGGAACAGCCTTTGTAGATGAGGCCCTAGGCAATTCCTCTTCACTCAATGGGGCCCAAGCAAGCCAAAAGGTTGGACACCATGCTTTAGCATCTTTATCATTGTTTATCAATGAGACAAAAGGGTATTAAGTGCATCCTCTGCAAGTAGGCAGACTGCACCAAAGGGACTTGGACCTGGGCAAGCTTAGGAAATGGGCCTGCATATAAATAAAATTTAAAAGTACTTTTATATAAATGCAGCATCTGATGCGTGGACACAGATGTGGACGATCCAAATCGTTTATTACGAGTTCTCACTTATATACCTTCACAAGTTTTCTTTTTCTAGATTTCACATCTATCTCTACAACTTTCCCATCCACCTTTACATGTCAACAGACATTCTACAAACACTCTTTAACCGTTCATGCAGGTGCTTGTCCAATCAGAGACGTCAGACTTTCTTTGTTCTTCTAGAGGTGTCCTTGGTTCTCATGCTGTTTATCTTGCTCCACAGCTGCTGTTCTGAACAGTTTTTCTTGTATCCTCACATATATATATATTTTAAAATTTTTATTTTTATATATAAAGCACCTATCACCTGACTGATAAATATGCTTTGTAACCATTCTGAGGGCAGGGGTAAGAACAGGAGTCAACCTGTTAGTATCTCAGCATTTCTGTTTCCAATTAATTGGAAAAAAAAAAAAAAAGAAAAAGAAAAAGAAAAAAATGCCACAAGACTTTACTGCCAGCCTGACATGCTGGCATTTAATACTGCTACTCCATCAGGGTTGGAGGGAGACTTATTGTGAATCACAACAGTTTGGACTGTAATTGAATGAGGTTCAAAAAGGTCAAGTGCAAGGTGCTGCGCCTGGATTGGGGAAATCCTTGACATGTGCAGACTGAGAAAAGAACTCATGGAGAACTTCTCCTGTAGAGAAGGTTATGGAGGTTCTAGTGAATGAAAAGATTTACATGAGCCATCAGTGTGTACCAAGGTCAGCTGTAGCCTGGGCTGCTCAAAAGAAGGAGGCCAGGTGGATGAAGGAAGTGATTGTCCCACTCTGCTCTTCTCTTGTGAGGACCTACCTGGACTACTGCACGCAGATCTGAGGCCTCCAGCACAAGAATAGGTAGTTGTTAGAGTGCATCCCACAGGAGTGCCATGAAAATGACCAGAGGGCTGGAGTACTTCTCCTCTGAAGAATGGCAGTTGAAGCTGCTCTGCCTGGAGAAGAGAAGGCTTTGAGGAGAACAGATTGCAGGATTTCATTACTTAAAGGGATCTCATAAAAACATAATAAGGATCAACTTTTTACATGGTGAAAAGGGAATGGTTTTTAATTAAAGGAGGGGAGATTTAGATCCTCAGCCCTGGCCTCTGCCTTGGGGCACAGCAAGACTGATGTTGAATGATGAATACTCAATAAAGTAAGCTTAAAAACCTGTAAACCCTTAATCAGGGCCAAGTGTATGGAAATGTCACAAGCGGAAACTTTCTTTGCTCTAAGTGTCCAGCCTAAGCTGAACTGACAAGAGGACATGAAAACAGTCAGGACTCTCTGCTTGTAGAAAGGAGTGATGGAATCAGCACAAGTATCTTTTCATGTGGTCTGATAGTGGTAGGACAAGGGGGAATGCTTTTAAACTAAAAGAGGGGACATTTAGATACGGTGTTAGAAGGACATTCTTTATTCACAGGGTAATGAAGTTCTGGCACAGGTTGCCCAGAGAAGTTTTGGAAATCCCATTGCTGGTGGCCTCTGAGGCCAGGATGGATGGGGCCCTGGGCAGTCTGTCTAGTGGGTGACGATCAGTCCACAGCAGGGGTCATGGAACTATGTAATCTTTAACGTTCTTTTCAACTAAAACCATTCTATGATTCCATAAGTCTACGAGTCCATGATCTGCAAACTTCCTGCCACTGGGGATTTTAGAAGCCTAGACAAATTTATTTGTCCAGAGATTTATGCTGCTTTAGATCTGGTCTTTCTTTATCTTTCTTCCCCCTGATTGTTCAGTTCCTCCCACCAGGACGTAAATCCAATTGTACGGATCACAGTTTTGGCCTTAGTGTGGTTGCACCAGTATAGACAGGGTATCTTGGTCAGAGCTTCTGGAGGCCAAAGCTGTTGAGAAAAAGCTGGTAAGAAGATTTTTTTCTGGGGAAACTTATGCTCTGGGCCTTTTCCATGAAATGCACAGCCAACACCTATATTCCTGTTTCCCTGTGCTTTGGTATGGTAGTCTCTGATACAGTCAATACACATCATTTTCACTTTCTGAGTAGTGTTCCCCCTCTACTTTTTCTCTCTGCAGATGTCCATCTAGATGAGTATCTGGAAGCAGCATATTTCCTCTTATGTTTCTTTGCAGAGCCCAGCACCTTCAGGATCTGAACTTCCCCATGCTACAGGGGGTGCGCAAGATGTTGGACAGAGATGCGGCTGGAACAATTGATGAAGAAACAGAAGGAAAATAGAGGGAAGGGAAAGGGCTGGAATAAGTTGGGGATGTCGCTCCTCCAAGGTAGACATTGCTTAGAAACTTACTGGGCATCAGTTTACTTGTGATTTACATTAGAATGAATGCCAATGGATTATTATTATTATTATTATTATTATTATTCCTCTTTTCTGACTTATTAAAGTGTCTTTATCTAAATGCATGAGTTCTCTTGCTTTTGCTCGTCCTATTCTCTCACCATGCTGCCATGGGAGTGGGAGTGAGTGAATGGAAAATTGCATGTTCTGTGTAGAATTAAAGAAAAAATTATGCAGAGTATGTGAAGTTCCACACTTTTCTATGCCATGCCAGACCTGGCCATTATGAAACTATGTAGTCATCCTCAACTTACTGTATGTATCAATGATCAGCACAGTCCACACAGCAGTAATCTTATGGTACACTAAAGCCAGGGAATACATTTTATATTAATAAGCATGTTTTCATCCTCTTCAGGAAGGCAGGGAGTTGAACGACATGTCATTCTTCAGATTATTTTCTATGTATATGTATATATATAATTACACAAAGGGAGAGTAATACCTACCATACAGACTGAGAGAAACAAATATTCCTGAGATGAACATCTTTTGTTTTACGAACTCCTGGAAATGTTTTACAGATCAGACAAAAAACACTTCTACTGAGCCATCTTCTCTTCTGAGGGTTTTTTTTTCTACGCACACGTTACAGTGACCTGTCTTGCAAGTTAGAAAATCACATTCTGTTTTGTGACATTTGAGTTATACAACTTTTTTTTTTTTAATGAAATTAATCTCTATTCCAGAAAAAAAAAAAAAATCTTTTACATGTATGTACTTTACATATAATCTGCTTTTCAAAGTACAGGATGTGCTGCTAAAAGGTTCAGTTCTGATAGACTAATATGGAGAAAAAGAAAATCCTTCATTTAGTGCCATTTGCCTTCATTTTTCATTTTCTTGTGTGATACTGACCTATTTTTGTTGTGGTTTAACGTTAAAGATTACTACACTCCAGCTGCACAACCCTTCACTCACTCTCCCCTCCCCCAGTAGGACTGGGGAAAGAATCTGGAAAAAAAAAAAAAAAAAGGGAGAATGTGCAAGTTGAGATAAAAATGTTTTACTGTGACAGAAGAAGAGAGAGAAATAACTGTATTTTTATATTTTTATAATATATTTTATATTTTTATATTATATTAGATTTTATATATGCTGCAATTTCAAAAACATTCAAGAATCTTAGCCAAAATTCCACAGTACATTCTGCATTACCTATGGAGTTTTGTCCAACAGCTGCATGTTAATGTAAAACACATTTGAGACAGAATTCATCTCAGTGGGCAGCCTATGTGCAAGATAGTGGTTCAAGGACTGTGTTCAGTCAAGATAGGAAGATTGGGCTCTCCAAGGAATGATTCATCCAATAATTTTAGCCATCAGTATTTAGAAAATATATCACATTGCATAGATCCTTTCTGGCCATGCACAAGGCAAGCAACTGTAACTTAGAAGTATGAGTCAGAGACCACAAAGACTTGGAAAAATTTAATCTACCCTTGGAGTAGTATTACTTATTTCCTTTGTAATTATCTTCCACTTTGGAAATTATGCAGACTTGAAATCATCATCTAAGGAGTTTTACAAGGACATGACACAGCAATGTAAATTATCCTAAATTCCAGAGGAGACAAATCAGATGCAGATGTGGATATTTGGATTTAGATGCCTACACAGAAGCTTTGTATCCCATAGGTCAATGTCTCTATATTTGATACAGTCAAGTTCACTTAATGCAGTCAATGAAGGCAGTAGAGCAATTAATAGGTTGAAATATAGGTCTCCTCCAAAGGAACCTAAAACACTCTCTTGGCCTCATTAGCTTTGTTTCATATATCTCACAAATAGTTTGCAGGTCAGAAGATCAGAATTTGGACACCTCATAAACATAGCAACACAGATATGGAAGATACCAGAAGTGGTCTTTCGCCTGGATACTGATGTCTGAGTGACATTTATTACACACTGGGATACCGTCTGCCCTCCAAATTCTTCTTTAGGGAGAGAGACGAGAATATCCCACGTCCTATGTCAAACTCCTTTGAAAGTCCTGAATGCTCCAGGAGAACTTAAATATCAAAAGACATATGTGTTAAGGCAAATTCATCTCCTCTGTGAAGTGTGTCTCTAGTGTTAGTTTTGCTAGCATCTTTTCTGCCTAGTACTAACCCTCTAACACTCCACAGAAAAATTAGATGATACTCACAATTCTTTCTGCATCGAAATTGCAAAGCAACTCTGAAGATGAAGCCTACATCGAGGTGCTTTCATCAGCAAATGGAAGTTGAGCACTGAATTTTTATTAAAGGCCTAGAGAAAGAAAACATGTTTTATCTCCCTCCCCCAAACTCTTCACCACATAGTCTTTTGGGAAATGTCTTTCTCAGAAAACAGGATTTTTTTTTTTACTGCTGTCAAATGAATCTGGTTTTGTTGTTCATCTTTTGGCACTACAAATCCAACAATACGTAGATAAGCTCTGCAGTTTCAACTTCTCTCAATACCACTCGTACTATTTAACAGACACTCAGTTCCATGCCGAAGAATTATAGATATTTTTATTTTTAAAATCTTTTAATTTAAAGCTTGTCCTATTACTACACTCCCTGATAAAAGTCCCTCTTCAGCTTTCTTGTAGGTTTCTTTTTGGTAATGGGAGGCCAATCTAAAGATTCCTGAGAGCTTTCTCCAATTTGAACAATCCCAGCTCTCTCAGCCTTTCTTTATAAGAGAGGCACTCCATCCCTCTGATCATACTCTGGATTTCATACAGCAGGATCATATTTTTCTTATCCTCAGGTCTCCATGTTGGTCCTTACGAGGTGTAGAACATCCTCTTTCAGTATGTTAGCTACACCTCTTTTGGCGCAGCCCAGATAACAGTTGGCTTTCTGAGCTTTAAGTAGACACTGCAGGCTTAAGTTGAGTTTCTCATCAGCCAAGACCCATATAATCTTTCTCTGCATAGATACTCTGCATCCATTCCCACCTAGCCTGTATTTGTGCTTGCTATTTTCTCAACCCAGGTGCAATACTTTGCAACGGGCCTTGCTGAACTTGATGTTTGCATGGGCCCATTTCTCAAGCCTGGTTTTATGGTTTTATGACATCATGACGTCACGTACTAGATGGGAGTTAAAGGGTTAATGCTCCAGTTCCATGGATTGTCACTATTTCCAGGTACCTGGTTCTCAGAATTTAGAAACCATTAGAGTAAGCCTTTGGTTTTGGACACTCTCTCATTGTATGTGATCTATTAGCTTCCAATTATACTGTATTATATAGTGTTACCTTGCATTCTGATGTCATATTCAGTAAATTAGTTTTCCCCATTAGCTCACTGTCACTGTTTTTGTTTTTAGGCCCATCTCCTTACCCCCTTTCCCTTCTCCTGGAGCATCTGTCCATTGTTGGAAACTGCCGACACTTAGCCGGGTTACCCGCTGGCGCTTGGGGAAGCACATCGACTCAATATGAGCAAAAGCTTTGTTTATTGTTTTGTAGGCTTGGCTTATATAGTTTTTACCAGGGCTTACAATGTGATAAACAAGAGTATAAATCAGTGCTAATAATGTGGTAAGTGATGTTGGTGTGGTAAACAAGAATATATATCTTTAATAACAAGGCATGATCAAGACAACAGCTGATAAGGATACTGATTCTAAACATAGACCCAAAACATCGAGATACAGATAAGCACACATGTTCTCAAGGATGATCTCCTCATGGGCGATCCACAGCATCTGGTTCATACATCAACAGCATGTCTACCAATTAAGATATGCTATTACCAATATATCAACAGCGTGTCTTCCAATTATGATACGCTGTTATGCAATATCCAATTAGAGTCCATGGGTCCCTCTACCCCAATTAGTCATGGAATTAGGCCGAACCAGACTAAAAATATCGCCAAGGTCCCTCTGGATGACATCCCTTCCCTCCAGCATGTTGACTGTAGCACACAGCTTGGTATTGTCAGTAAATTTCCTGAGGGTTCACTCAATCCCACTGTCCATGTCAGACAAAGATGCCAAATAGTATTGGTCCTAGAACCAACCTCTGAGGAACACTGCTCATCAATGGTCTCTACCTAGACGTCATGATAACCCTAACCCTAACCCTAACCCTAACCGTAACCCAATGCAACCATCCAGTCATCTCATCCACAGAGTGGTCCATGTCTCTCATCAAATCTATGTCTCTCTGATTTAGAGAGAAGAATATCATAAGAGATAGTATCAAATGCTTTGCACAAGTCCAGGTAAATGACATCAGTTGCTCTTCCTTTATCTACTAATGCTGTAAACCTGTTAAAGAAGGCCACCAAATTTGTCAAGCACGATTTACCCTTTCTGAAGCCATGCTAGCTATCATCAGTCAGATCCTTGTTTTCCATATGCCTTAGCACAGTGTCCAAGAACACTGACTCCGTGATCTTGCTGCGACCAGACATGAGTCTCATCAGACTGTAGTTCCCAGGATGTTTTGGTTTTTTTTTTTGCTTTTCTAAACTGGGTGTTATTTTTCTCCTTTTCCATTTGGTTGAAATTTCACCAGACTGCCACAACTTCTGCATGTGATGGATAGTAGCTTAGCAATGTCATCTGCCAGCTCCTTTGGGATCCTCAGATGCATCTCATCAGGCTCCACGGAGTCAAGCATCTTTAGGTTTCTTAAATGTCTCAGACCAGAACATCTCCTACAGTGAGTAGTTCTTCATTCTTCTAGTCTCTGCTTTTGTCTTCTGCAACTTCCATGGTGGGCCTGAAGAATATGTTGGTGAAGATGGGCAAAACCTTGTTCAGTATCTCAGTCTTCCCTACATCTCAGGTAACCAGGACTCCCATCTTCTTCCAGCATGGGCCTACATTTTCCCTAGTCTTCCTTTCATCACTGAGATACTTACAGAAACATTTTTTGTTGCCCTTTATGTCCACTGGCCAATATCAGCTCAGTTCTATACTGGTTACTGGTGAAAAAGCAAGGTTCTCATCAGGATTTTTAAAAAGGAAAAAGAAAAGGCCTTAAACATGCACAGACACAAATAGAGGGCCACAGATGCATCATGTGATGTTCAGATTAAATGCTCACATGGATGATTAAATGCTCAGAAGGATGATTTATTTTTTAATGTCTATCTTGGTGAAATTTCATTTAAAATTTGTATACCATTTTTAGTCAAAAGAACACTATAAGCCATTTTCAGCTAGGCAAAGCAATACAGCCACAAGTAAAATTATAGAAAACTGGTAAAGAGCTAGTAATCTTTCTTAAAATTAAAATGGCATAGATTGATTAACAACAACAACAACAACAACCACAACAACAACAACAACTCTTTTCAAAAAAGAAATGTTATCTCTTCCCCAGGTTTCTTGCCTTTTTCACAGAATCACAGAATCACAGAATAGTAGGGGTTGGAAGGGACCTCCAGAGATTGAGTCCAACCCTCCTGCCAAAGCAGGTTCCCTACACCAGGTCACACAAGTAGGCATCCAGGCTGGCCTTGAATATCTCCAGAAAAGGAGACTCCACAACCTCCCTGGGCAGCCTGTTCCAGTGCTCCGTCACCCTCACCGTGAAGAAGTTCTTGCGCACATTTGTGCAGAACTTCCTATGCTCCAGCTTTCGGCTGTTTCCCCTTGTCCTGTCCCCACACACTGCTGAAAAGAGTCCGGCCTCGCCACTCTGCCCCCCACACCTTAGATATTTATAGACCTGGATCAGGTCTCCTTCCAGTCTTCTCTTCTCAAGGCTAAACAGACCCAGTTCACTCAGTCTTTCTTCATAGGTGGACACTCCAGGCTCTTCACCATCTCTGTGGCTCTCCGCTGGACTCTTTCCAAGAGATCCCTGTCTTTTTTGTACCGGGGAGCCCAGAACTGAACACAGTACTCCAGATGAGGCCTTACCAGGACAGAGTAGAGGGGGACGATCACCTCCCTCGACCTGCTGGCAACGCTCTTTTTTATGCACCCCAGAATGCCATTGGCCTTTTTGGCCATGAGGGCACACTGCTGGCTCGTGGTCAACCTGTCGTCCACCAGGACACCCAGGTCCCCCTCTGCAGAGTTCCTCTCCAGCAGGTCATCCCCCAACCTGTACTGGCGCATGTAATTATTTCTCCCCAGGTGCAAGACTCTACACTTGCTTTTGTTAAACCTCATCCGGTTTCTTCTGCCCAGCTCTCCAGCCTGTCCAGGTCTCAATGAATGGCAGCACAGCCTTCAGGTGTGTCAGCCAATCCTCCCAACTTCATATCATCAGCAAACTTGCTGAGGGTGGCCACTATCCCCTCATCAAGGTCACTGATGAAGATGTTGAACAAGACTGGACCCAGCACAGACCCCTGAGGAACACTGCTAGTTACAGGCCTCCAACTAGACTCTGCACCGCCAACGACGACCCTTTGCACTCTGCCAGTCAGCCAGTTCTCGACCCACCTCACTGTCCACTCATCTATCCCACACTTTCTCAGCTTTGTTACAAGGATGTTGTGGGAGACAGTATCAAATGCCTTTCTGAAATCAAGGTAGACTACATCCACTGCTCTCTCCCCATCCACCCAGCCAGAGACAACATCATAGAAAGCTGCCAGGTTGGTCAAGCACGACCTCCCCTTGGTGAACCCATGCTGGTTACTACTGATAACCTCCTTTTCTCCCGGTTGTCTGGAGATGGCATCCAGCACAAGCTGTTCCATCACCTTCCCTGGGACAGAGGTGAGGCTGACTGGCCTATAATTGCCTGGATCTTCCTTCTTGCCCTTCTTGAAGACCAGAGTGACATTGGCTGTCCTCCAGTCCTCAGGCACATCCCCAGTTCAAGACATCTCAAAGATGACAGAGAGCGGTTCAGCAATCACCTCTGCCAGCTCCCTCAGCACCCGTGGATGCATCCCATCAGGTCCCATGGATTTGTGAACACTGATGTTGCCCAGGCGCTCTCGGACCACCTCTTCCCTGAATAAAGGGAAGTCTCCCATTCCCCAGGCTCTCTCATTAACCTCCAGGGTCTCGGATTCCTGAGGCGGAGCTTTTTCACTCAAGACAGAAGCAAAGAAGGCGTTCAGTATCTCCGCCTTCTCAGCATCCCCCATTACTAGAACACCCCCCTCACTTAGTATGGGGCCCACATTCTCCCTAGCCTTCCTTTTACTGTTAACATACTTAAAAAAGCTTTTTTTATTATCCTTTATCACCTTTGCCAGGTTCAATTCCAGGTGGGCTTTAGCCTTCCTTGTTGCATCCCTGCAGGCCCTGACAACATTTCTATATTCTTCCCAAGTGGTCAAACCCTTTTTCCACATTTCATGGGCCCTCTTCTTCCATTTGAGTTTGTGCACAAGCTCCTTGCTCATCCACACAGGTCTCCTGCCACCCTTTCCTGATTTCTTCCTCATAGGGACGCACTAATCCTGAGCTTGGAAGAAGAGCTGTTTAAATGCCGACCAGCTCTCACAGCCCCCCTTACCTTCTAACACCCTGGCCCACGGGATAGCTCCAAGTAGGTCCCAGAAGAGATCAAAGTTGGCTCTCCTAAAGTCCAGGGTAGCAATCCTACTTTTTGCTTTGCTTCTTCCACTCAGGATCTTGAACTCCACCATCTCATGGTCACTACAACCCAAGCTACCCCCGACCTTTACTTCCCTGACAAGCCCTTCCCTATTAGTGAGAATAAGGTCCAGCAACACCCCTCCTCTCGTTGGTTCCTCAACTACCTGCATCAGAAAGTTGTCCTCAACACACTGCAGGAACCACGTACACCGCGCATGCCTGGCCATATTGCTTATCCAGCAAATATCCGGTAACTGAAGTCCCCCATAAGCACCAGCGCCTGGGATTGTGACGCTGCTTCCAGTTGCTTATGGAAGGCCTCATCAACCTCCTCCTCCTGCTCAGGGGGTCTGTAGTACACCCCCAAAACAGTGTCAGCCATACCAGGCCGCCCCTTGATTCTCACCCACAAGCTCTCCACAGCTACACCACACTCCCCCAGGTGGAGTTCAATACATTCTAGTTTCTCTCTTACATAAAGAGCAACTCTACCACTCCGCCTCGCCGGCCGATCTTTCCTAAAAAGCACATAGCCCTCCATGACAACATTCCAGTCATGTGAGCTGTCCCACCACATCTCTGTGATTGCAATGAGATCGTAGCCGTGCGACCGCACGCAGATCTCCAACTCTTCCTGTTTATTTTCCATACTGTGCGCATTAGTGTACGGACACTGTAGGGAAGCAGCATTCCCCTGCCACTCTCCATCCCTTTGAACTACTCCCTCATCACCCATCAAGTTATCTTTTGAACCTCAGACTACCCGCACAACCTCAGCAGCCCTCATATTGTCCCCTTCCCCATTCTTACCTAGTTTAAAGACCTTTCAATGAGCCCCGTCAGCTCCTGGGCTAGGATCCTTTTACCCCTTGTAGACAGGTGAGCTCCATCTGCAGCCGTCATGCCAAGAGCTGAGTAAATTTCCCCATGGTCAAAAAAACCAAAATTCTTGTGCCTGCACCAACCTCTAAGCCATTTATTTATGAGAAGGGTTTTTTTGATCATCTCAGTGTCCTTCCCTGTCACTGAGGGGATAGTATCTTCTATCAATCTTTTATATTTTATCAATTTTTTATTATTGAAATTTTGGTTTGGGTATCAGTGCCTATATCAGACATAAAGTAAAGTAGTTTTTTTCGCCAAGTGTTGTATAGAATCATGCCTGCCCTTCCACTCCTTTATGAGGAAGCTATAAGCAGCCAGGAGGCCTGCCCTCAGTCTTCTCCAGGCTGAAGCAAGTGCATTCCTCATATATTGCCCATTTTAGTTGTTATTAATTTGCTCCCTAATAGTTTTTTGTTCGTCTTATACTTTGATGTGTAAAACTGTGCACAGCTGGAGCTCAAATCAAGGCTGTACCAGTACAGAGGAGAGCAGAACAAGCATTTCCCCAACCATCTAGGAATAATGTTCTTAACATACAACGCATTTTTTTATTTTTAATAAACACTTTTCTTCCTTTCATCAAAACAAACCTTAAAATCTGGGAGGAATTATGATAAATATTCCTCTGGTTTCAGCGTATAGTTAAGAAAACAGGTAAAGACAGTTGTAATTAGAGGCAAAGGCTCTGCAAATAGCTGCTGTGGGCTGCAGTGGCAGGAGAACAAACTGTAAAAAAAATCTGTTTTATTCCCAGCACATGAATCAAAGGATATCTCCTGCCACCCACTGCTTGATCACAAAGAAATTTTTTCTTTTCTCTGTCTGATTCCCACCGGGATATAAAACAGAATAATTTCCTTTCAAAATGTACTTCTTCCCATTATTCTTATAATATATGATTAGAAAAAGTGACAAATCAAAATGGTACTGTATGTATTCACTGAAACACACCTGAAAGGTCCCTAATTGACTGCACAATGTCTATAATGCTGAAGGAAGTGGCACAAAAGTAATTACTTGGAGTTTTAATGGGGCCCAGTGCGAGATGCAAGACTGGAAATGGAGTTGCACAACATGTTCCCACCGGGGCTCACTGGAGCAGAAACTCAAAGGCGTTAATTACAAACAGAACAGAAAGACAGAATTCTGTATCAATCTTCCCTTACTGAAGTCAAGCAGCAGTCTCCAGGCATCAGAAAAAGTGATCCTTTCAGACAGCAATACACACATGCAGAATGTGGAAAGAAAGTGCTGTGGATCTACCTATGCATACCTGTGCTTCCAAGAGACCAGCGGATGTACAGACCATGCTCTCCAGGCCGTCATTATAATGACCAGCCAGAACACTGTGACAACAGTACATGTTCCTGACATGTTCATGCATCACAAACTTGCTGACAGGCTCTATTCTAACTCAGTTTCCTCCCCTGCACCCTGATCCTGCTCATCTGTGGATTCAGACACCTACAGGCTTAAATGTTGCACCTCAGACCCAGTCCTCTGTTACATTAACACTGGAATGTCCCTTTTCAGCTCAGTGAAACCAAAACCAGGGGCTTAACAGCTTTCCTTGATGTCCTATCTGCATTTTTGAGGATGTTCCAAGAAAGGAACTACAAAGTTCCACATTATGACTGAAGCAAGAACATTGTGAACATAATGTTCACTATCTCTCTGTTACAAATACTGTTCCAGTGCCCAGCCACTCTTTCAGAGTAGTTTTTCCTAACATCTGACCTGAACCTCCCCTGGCACAACTTGAGGCCATTCTCTCTTGTCTTATTGCTACATAGCTGGAAGAAGAGGCCAATTCCCACCTCACAACAACCCACTTTTAGACTATTGTAGAGTGCAATAAGATCTCCCTCGAGTCATATATCCCTGATGAGACGCCAACAGAGCATGCTGCTGTTCAGCATCAGGATGAGAGTAACTCACTTTTGCAGTAGCTTACAGTTGCATGCAGGGCTACTGCATCAAATCAAAGTGATTTACCAATGCCCAGTAAAAAAAGGATCATGATGGAAGAGCTACAAAATCAGATCCAAGAATTAGAAATGGATGGTAAATTCATGATGATTTTAATGAGTCTGTTTTAATTACATTTACGGCAGGAATGCATTATTTGATTCTGCAGCGGGCCCCCTCCAATCAATATACGACATTAGTGGCAGTTTCAAGTCCCTTGGTAGCAGGAGATGTCACAATACGAGTAGTGAATACAGGGGCTGACCTAGGCAAAACTGAACATACAAGGTGAAGTAACAAGAACCAGTGAAGATATCTTGAAAACAGATATGGTTTTATTTGATACAAGCATGTCTACATGCAGAGTAGATAGACAGACAGGTGAATCACGTATTTCTTGAGTGAGCAATTGAGTAATGACAAATATTTTCACCATTTTTAATGTTGAAAATTTGGGTTTTGATGGAGGCTGAGGTCTGAACAGGGTATGGGCATCTCTGGAGGGTTGTGGGACTGAAGGACTAATGCTGAATTAATCATTTATTGGAAAAAAAAATGCAGAAAGTTACAGCTCTCATTAACACAGAAATGACAATATATGGCTATCCATCAAAATTTTCATGTTTCCTTGTTCTTAGAAGCGGATGCGGTGATCAAGCAATGACTGGCATTATGTGTTGGCCATTTACTTCCTCATGAGTATCTTGTGGCCATAGCCCCAGTTTGGGAGCAAGATATTTGGAATGTGGCTGTGTACAGACCGACATAATCATTCCATGTTTCCAGACATCAACCTTTACAGTCACCAAATAGTGATGAAGTGGATGCCTTAGCTCTATTCCAGTGGCTGGAAGATTCACTGGCTGAGCACACTGCCCAGTAGCTGCATAAGAAATGAAGACATGAGGGACAGAAAACCATGTGGGCAGCAGTAAAATCTTGGGGTCTGTCAGTTTACATGTTTGATGTGACACAGGTCTGTCAAGGTTGTGAAGCCTTTGTCAGAAAATAACAACACTCACTAACCCCAAAAACAGCCCACTTCGCCAGAGGATATGGTCCATTACAAGTGGCAAATCAACTACGTAGTCCTTTTGCCCTGGTTTGCAGGAGCAAAATACACCTTAACCTGTGTAGATACAGTAAATGGTCTTCTACAAGCCTATTCAGTGCTGTGAGCTGACCAGGCCCACACACTCAGAGGACTCACAAAATTAACAGCATCATACAGGACCCCACAAGTCACTGAAAGTGATCAAGGATCACATTTTACTAGCACTCTTATACAAGAATGGGCTGAAGATAACACTGCATGATTTTTCTAGTTACCATACAATCCCACCAGAGTGGGTCTTATAGATAATTATAACAGTATATTGAAAACATCCCTTAGGGATGACACACAATTTGGGAAGGGGTGGACAACACAATTACGTGAGGTATTAAGAGACTTAAATGAAAGATGTCAAAATGGTCAACCCAGAACTTAATGTGTGCTACAAACTACTTGGGTTTCTCCACTTAAGATACAGATAAGGGGGGCCAAAGGATGCAAAAAACTGCAAATTGGCACCATGAACAACCTACAGCTCCCCACCCCTGCTGGCCTTGAACCTGGTAACCACACAGTAGAATGGTCATAGGACATACTAGTAGGGCCAAAATGGTGTGGTCTATTTATTCTTTGGGGGAGATTACTGGAAAAGGGAAGTTCTGTAACCCCCTCTCCCCAGGTGCTTGGTAGCTGGCACACTAAAATACTTGTTAACACACCAATTTTTTATTTTACATGAAATATTAATAACATCATTATGGCAGATCCAGGTTCCTCCTGTGTCATGTATCTGCACAGCTCCAGTATCAGGAGAAGAACTCTGGTATAACCAACTTAGTCATACCCCTATTCAAGTATTGACACAAGTTGCCTGCGTATTACTTTGGAAAGTCGAACTACTGTTATTAGTGCTGATTAACATTTATCTCATTCTCATTGTGGTCCACCACTAATTACTTATTGATTGGGCAATCTATGTAATCTGCATCACCAGACTGATTGTTAGATGTGTGCAATTTTACCCACAAATGCCAACAAATGGTTACCTTGGTACACTAATCCAAATGAGACACAGTAGAGCCAAGGTCTTCAGAGGAATAGAAGCATAAATGAATGGCCAATCTTCAATAAAACAGCTGCCAAAGTAAAGGATGAAGTCCAGATGTGGAATCACACACAACCTCATGGATTGTCACAGTATATGGGACAGTATAGACTGGCTCTCATCTTTGATAGTGAGGGTATGACACCAGCTGCCCTACTGTGTCAAAAGGAATTCTTCTAAGGGAACTGATGTGTGGGTAGGAGCTTCACTCAAAAGCTGGTATGAGAACATTACCTTATACAAATCCTTGAGTAAGAGCCCTAATAAGTCTTCCATGCATGTGATGCCATGGGGATCTTTGAGGGTTTGTGGTCAGTACGGCTGGCTATACCTGCCATTTAATTGGACTGGATGATGTACTTGGGGATGGCCCTATGTACTCAATACAATACATTCCAAACAACCACAACTGCCAAATTGACAATTAGTAAACCTTTCTCACCAGACATGTTATAACATTCATTCTACTGAATGAATGGCAAGTATATGCATTAGCTAATCACACTACAGCAGCACTATATTTAACCCTACAAACTATCAGGGTGATCAACCAAGAATTAGAACAAACACACAAAAAAAAACTGTACTACAGAATTTAGACATTAGACATAGGCATTAACCATATTTGTACCTAGGGAAAAAGGCTTGTGTTAGGCTGGGAACACAAACAGGCTGCACCTAATTGTGCTTCTGCACATAGCTAGAAGCAACCTGCTTATAAGAAACTGTTTCAGAGCTGTAAACAATTATCCTTGTTATATATGAATGTTCTTGCTCATCTTGGCGTGCAGTGCTGTGTTGTCTCCTGCTGTTACACGTAAAGCTATGGCACTAAGGAGTAGCATAGGCACTCCACTAGCCAACTGCTCTCAGTCATGAGAGTACCTTTCTATTACTTACTTCCATGTACTTTCTTTAGGATTGGTAAAACATACACATTATCAATGTGCTATGGACCTGGTGCTGGTGAGGAGTACGGGCCCTGCACTCTCAGCTCTGCTCACTGCCATGTCCCAGCTCTAATTACAGCCTTCCTCTCCCACTCTCCAGGAAAGATCCAATGGATTTGTTGGACAGGAAGGCCCTACACTGTTGGTCACGAGAAAACTAGAAAGGTACTGAGAGCCAATATCACCATGGGGCCACTCTCAATGGTCTTTGAAATGCTATGGTGACCAGGAAAGATTTTTTTGGACTGGCAGAGAGTCCTTCTCTTCTCTCTTTAGAAGGATCATAAGGAAGAAGCAAGGCAGCACAGGACACTTGGCCTTCTTTTTTTTTTCAGTGGAGGGGTCATCAAGCAGCTCAACATCATCCTTTGCCTATCTTCTGAGCCTCTTTCCAATGCAGGGACTTGTGCATTGAGGCAGGCACAGGAAAATTACTTACCAGTTGCTATCATCAGTAAAATGGATTTGATCTGGGGAAGAATAATTTATTGCCAGTTAGAAATAGAAGTGGATGGTAAAGAATAAAGGCAAAACTAAAATCACTTTCCTGCTCTACCCCTTTCTTTCCAGGTACAGTTTCATTCCAGGATTGGACTGCAGTTCTTCATAAACTACTCTAGCACAGCTCCTTTTCTCTGAGTGCAGTCCTGCAGAAATGGACTGCTCTAGCATGATGCCTTCACTGGCCACAGGTCCTACTCGAAGACTTGACCCTAGAAGATGTTCCTGCCACAAGTTTCTGTGTGAATTCTCCATAGACAGCAGTTTTGTTCAGGACATAGCCTACCTACACTTGCATGGGGTTTTTCACAGTGTCAGTGTGGGTATCTGCTCTGATATGGTTTCTCATAAACTGAAGAAGGGGAGCCTATTTCAACATGGTCTTCTCTACAACCTTCACAGGAATCCTGTTCTGGCACCTGGAACACCTTCTTCCTTACTGATCTTGGTGCCTGCAATAGTGTTTCTTACACATTTTCACTCCTTTCTCTCACAGCTACTGCTCAGCCTTTTCAGTGCTTTTTTAATGTGTTATCACAGAGAAGCAACCAGCATCACTGATTGGCTCAACTTCGGCAGATCACTTTCTGAGCCACCTGGTACTGACTGTCTGATGTGGGGACTGGTCCCAGTCCCTTCTCATAGAGGCCATTCCTGCAGCCTCCTGCTATCAAAACCTTGACATAAACCCAGGAAGCAGTCAAAAAATCTGTTTCTTTTTACATATTGTCTGCTTGTAAGAATGCTTGAATATGTCCTGGCCTATAAAAGTTGATTTGATGCGCAAGTAATTTGCAGAGCACACAATTGCTTCCTGGACCTACCTCTAATTGCTTCCCTAACTGATATTAGAGCAAGGCCAAGATCCACCCACCCAAGGCTCCTCATTGCCCCTAGGAAGGAAAAGACCTCCAGCATGTGAGAGAGCGTGCTTTATAAGCTCAGCAAGTGGAACATGCCACAGAAACTGCATGTAACCCTAGATACATCACAAAGTTTGGATAGCACAGAGCAGCCACCTCGGACATTTTCTTACCAGGGAAAAGAAATGTTGGTGTAAAGCTCATGGAGAGCCTTCAAACTGCATTGCTCAGCGATTCTGGCCCACGTGGACACAAGTGCGCGCAGAATGGCTTAACGGAAGAAGAGATGAAGAAAAGATATGCTCCAAAACTGAAACTGATGTCCAAAACAAAAAACAAGAAAGAAAAAGAAAGAAGCAAACAAAAACCATACACCTCTACACTCCTCACCAAGATGAGGTAATTTATCCTACTTAAGAAGAGTAACAGAATTAACTGCCAGCACCTGTGCAATGTCTCTTTAGGGCAAATATGAAGGTGTATGGGAGCTGCTGAATCACAGCCTGAACCTTTGATTAGTTATC